>CM056461.1:1690350-1730350 GCA_029783895.1 Triplophysa bombifrons
TACTTTAGTTAATTACAGACTTAACCCGACGTCTTTAATTACTTGGTGAAATGAAGACACTGAATCAAATGACTTGTTTTCTGTTCTATTGAGAAAGGTTCTGTTGGAAACTTTAATTTAATGTTTTTTGCTCAAAATGCTCAGCTGAAGAGAAGACGATCATTCATCAGTCTTTAATCTGCATCAATACATCGACCAGTTGTGCAGAATTCATTCAGAACACAGACACCATTTATTAAACTCGTGTCTGTCTTTCAGTGCCGACTAGAAAATACAAAATTGTACAAAAATTATGTTGATTTAACTTATTTAAATTAATCAAATTGGACAAGCAGCCAAACAACGTTTTTTCAGTATAAAATCACTGGAACATTCAGATTCTGTAACAGATGATCAAAAACCACAAGAAAGAAAATCACAGCTGAGATCTCTTAAATATCTCAGTTGTTTCTCCTAAGTGAGAAGAAATGGAAAGCCAATGAGTCTCCGATATTTTTCCCAAATGTCATCAGAGTCTGAGAAGAGATGTCAACAATGTGTCAAACTGAGCTCAGATTTGTCTCGTCTGTAATCAAACGTCAATATTATTAAAGATCTCAATGTGAACTCAAACATTTCTCATCGAATTTATGCAGATCCAGTTTATTTCACATCTACAATCTTCATTCATTTTACACCTCGAGACTCTTCATGTGTTTCAACAATTACACTCTCATGTGATTCTCCATCAGATATCCAGAGATGTGAAAGAGCAACATCTCAGCAATAACATTTTCCGCCGGGAAGCTATATGTTTAGTTTTATTATCCGCATAAATTGTTACGTAATGGTGGAGAAATGACAGGCACAATTATTTTCAAGTGCTTTGTGTGTGTGTGTGAATGAGTGCATACATTTGAAATGTAAAGCCTGACATGTTCATTTGTGTCACATGTTTATGTAACTGCCCCACGGCTCTGTGCTGATCCAGGGCACATATCATCTCTACACACTAACATTTTCCTGCAGACACACAAACCAACGCACATCCTCAGTATTTTAAACAACACACCACTTATTAAATCTTCAGATTCTCCAGATATCTTTATCTGTTCAGTCTTTCTACATAAAACCTCTGAAACGTCTCAGTTTTATAGATCATTGCTAGAATGTGCCACTGTGTGTGTGTGTGTGTGCACAACAGTGATGTCATCAGTGTTTTGATGTCACAGAGTGTCAGGAAGGGTTTGATCCGCAGGCGTCTCTCTTTAATGAAGATGCAGTGGCATGTTCTTCCCTGCTGAGATGTGTTTGTCATCTCTCTCTCCTCAAGCTTCATTGGAGAATCTCGGCAGGTGAAAGTTAGCGGACACACACTAAACAGCTTTGGGAAGAAGACACCGAATGAAAGATGGAGATTGGCTGAATGTTTCCTTTCCCACTCATTTCACCCGTCTCATTCATCGACCCTTCAAGATCATTATTTTGACACCCTGAGGTTGAAGACTTTTCATAATTAATCTCAGTTTCCCAGCCTGACTCGGTAGGGAAGAATTTCAAAAACATAAGTTATGTTGACTATTCATTAATGTAAGTTTGGGCGGGCCTAACAATGTTGCTGACCAACGGCTGATAGGAAGGTGTGGTAGGAGCGTTCGCTGAAGGAAGCTGTCAGCTTGTTTTGGGTTTGGCGATTTTAAGAAGTCTAGTTAGTAATAAACACAGCATGAGCGTGAATGTTTCCTCACATTGTACAGCTTTCAGCGGTGCAGGAATTACACCCTTCACCTTCAAATTATGCAGATCTGGCTCTACTCTCACGTCGATTTACATATTAAATATAGTTCTTTTATGATGCAAAACAACCTTGAGCGTGAAAAGGATTATACCCAACACAAAGACTTGAGCCTGCTTGACTTTCATGATCTTATGTCGGGATAAACAGAGAATAAACAAACAGCCTTTCTTTGAACAAAAAACATATAATACTTCAGCTTTGCTATGTGTTTTATTATAGGCTTAACACGCATGCTGACTTTGAAATAACTTCTCCATCTGTGCACTGGCCAATCTGGGAAATCGGGTGATGTGAGTTTGATGGTTAAAGATGTTGAGCGGTGGAGGTCAGTATAAACATAGATGGAGGGGTTTGTGTCTGGAAAACATTGAGTACCTCTCCTGCGGTGTGTGCGTGTGGGTAACCAGATCTGTTTTCGCCTGCAGGAAAAATATCTAGAAACTGACTGAGAATGATAGCATTCTGTAGATGTGTGCAAAAAACAAAACATCTCTCTTACTGTTTCTTCCTTGTGTCGAATTTAAGCAAACTTTAAAACGCCCTATCAACCATTTTGCAATGTCCTAGCAACCACCTAACATCTTTACAACTGCTTAACAACATGGGAAAAAACCCCACTAGCATCGGCCTCAAGAAAATAATACTTAAGTCAACTTTAGGATTTACTGTTAGTCAACTGTGGTTAATTGTAATATAATATATCAGGAGTAGATTATACTTTGTTAATGTATATTACAGTATAAATAAATTATAGATAGATATAATATATTAAATAGTAAACTATAGTATTTATTATAGTACGGTTCGAAAACACTTTAATAGTTATGAAAAGTTCTTATACTCTAGTAAATGCTAAAGGATATATAGTATTTTTAATGTTTAGGGTCAAGTTTTGGAAGGGAAAGCTATACTAACTAGTTTGATCTTACTCTTTTTGTTCTCAACTGGTCAAAAATGTGTTTTTGTTTAATGAAATGACTATAGTTTGGTATCTTGCATTAGGGCTGAAGTGTATAGGATCTGTTTTTGGGGCAGGTAGAAGATGATTTGAGGTCAAAGTTCATGGGCAGTGACTCTGGTGTGACCTCCTTTCCTCCAGCTGGTGTGTTTGGTGCATTTCAGAGTTTTTAATATCCTCCGGTAAAGGACGCAGAGTCACTCACAGGTCATCAGATAGAATCGTGATTAAAGCCACTCTCTCTATCTCTCTCTCTCTTGCGCTCTCACCGTTTTTTGCTTTATTGCTTGTGTAAAGTGAAACCAGGCAATGGTTTTCATAGGCATTTTCTACACTGAGCTCTTTTATCTGAAAGCTTCTTCATTGTGTTGCAGTGAATCCAATTGTTGGTTGATGGTTAGATTATACAGCGTTCCAGACATGGTAATACTACAGCTGTAATTTGTCCAGTGCGCATTGAACTCGCAGAAGCTATAGATATTTAATCACTAACGTTCTAAAGGGTCATGACATGTTCAGGGGATAAAGTACAGAAGTAAATCTGATTTCTGCATTGCACAGCAATATTCTCTGCATCTATAGTTCTGTAAAACCCTTACAGACAAACAGCAGGAGATTAATGTCTGTCCTGTGTCATATACATACTCTAGGTTTAATGTTGAAATCTCTATCCATTCTGAAAGCGCTATTTCGTTTTTTTAAATCCTTTCATGGTGAAATGCTCAACATCAAACCTGCAGGTGAGTATATTTGACAGAAGAGGTGAAGAATGACCTTCTGTTGTGTTTGGTTTTCCGTAACCACAGTAGATGTACAACCGTATTACTATAGAAGGCAACATTACTCAAGTAATGGCAGCGTTTGAATGCGGTTTGACTACCAGCTGAGGTTAATAGATTCAGATTTACTGTAACAAAATATGGATGAAGAAACAGAATTATAAAATAATTAAGGACGTAAGGATACATTGTAACTAGTTTTCCTCGTTTTTCTTGTATAAAAAAGGAAACAAAAATGATAATTTATGACAAAATATTTCAAATTTAAACTATAATAAAGAAATCTTGTTAATAGATATATATATATTACAAAATCAAGTTTATTTAAAAAAAAGTTTATTTTCCCCTGTAATTTTTTGGTATTTTTCTGTTATTATATAGATTTTTTCAAGTTAATTTTGTTACGTTGTTGTTAAAAAAATGTTTTCATTGAGGCTGCACTATATATTGAAATTATTAAAATGTCAAAAATTTGCATATTGCAATTGTTGACTGAATGGTTTGAATGTCAAAAAAGGTAATTGACAAAGTTTTGGTCGAGAGAGCAGAGAAACTAGCATGTGAATACATTTTTGGCGACTGACATGGAAGATGATCAACAATCAGATTTTTTTTTAACATACGTTAAATATATTTCATAAACTTACATCTCGTACTCTTTGTTGCATTATTCAACAACTTAAATAATAAGTAAGCTTTAACCCTCATTTCAATTTGACTTCTCAGCTGAAGATTCATGTCAGTTTGTGAACAGGTTGAATGATTTAATGAAAAATAATCTTCTTTTGTTTTTTATAATATACTGTTTGTCTTCTATTATATTTCAGATGCACGCCATAAGACGGTGCTTAAAGTTTCTCTGTGTCCCACATAAAGAATTGTGCTGTGAAGTTGTCGTCTCTGTTTGATTCATCATGAGCGTTTCTTCAGGCCCTGCTGAGAAGTAAAGTTCATTTGTCTTCGGCTTGTAAAAGCAGTGACAGTTTACAAAAAAAGACTTTGTGCCTGCTAAAGATAAAAGTCTTGAAGAGGTGTTGCCTCGTCCTTCCAAAAAAGCTCCCTCTTCCCAAGAGAATGAACGACCCTTGGCAGGTGGAAATGCAGAGAACGTAAGAGAGAGAGAGAGAGAGAGACCAGGTAATTGTATTGACGCTCTTTTATGCGTTTGTCTGGCCCCAGTCACCCTGATTCATCTTATGGACCTGTTCCCCAGCGGGTCCCTGGCACCTATCATGATACCTGGACCATCTGTGTGCCATCCTCTGCCAATGATGCCATCTGCCACCGATAGTGCTCATGTCTAGAGCTCGTTTCTGCTTGTTTACGGCGTTTTCCTGTAAACATTTGTTTCTTTAATTTATCTCTCACAGATTCAGTCCTGAACACTGTTCTCTTACAGAACCATTGATTTCACTTTCACGCTGAGTTTCCTAAATATTGAAAATATGACGTTTATTTATTACGTATAAATGTTTGAGCCATTGAACACCTGTTGGAATTCTTAAGAGCCTGCGTAAACAGTTGCAGATGATGTGTGTAGTACTCGTGTGAAAGGTAAGAACCATTTAAACCACACCACACAGACCCTTATAATAAAACACCACAAAGTGAAAATACAAATAAAAAGAAAACTGATGAAAATCATTCTCGTGTTTGTGCAGAAATGGTGAGATTTTAGACGAGGAGAGATTGAACCATACAAACCGGACATGACATTTTCCGTGTTCGAATGTTCCGTTAAAAAGAGAATAAAGGGAGAAATAATGAAGCCCTATCTCTCCATTCTGTGTGTGTGAAGGCGAAGGCAACATTTGTTGAGAAGATCAAACAGGAAGGTCAGAATATTCTCACAGTCAGCATAAAAGCTCTTTTCTCCCTGAAACAGTGCAGAATGTCCTTCTGTATGTGAATGCACAAGTGACTTTAGGGTAGCAGTAACGTACGTGAAGTTAAAGGGCAAAAATGTCTTTAAGGCCTAGTTCACCCAAAAATGATCATTTACTCACCCTCCCTTTGTTCTGTTAAACACAAAGAAAGATATTTGTAGGAATGTTGGCCATTTTCAGTTCTGGGACATCATCCATAGTAGGAAAAAACTATTGTATCTTTTTTTGTTCTGTTGAACTCAAAATGAGATATTTTGAAGAATTTAGGAAAACAAACAGTTCTAAGGCACCTTTGACTACCGTTTATTTTTTCCTACTATAGCACTCAATGATGTTCCAGAACTGAAAATTACTAACATTCTTATAAATATCTTTCTCTGTGTTTATCAGAAATAAGGAATTTATACAGGTATGAAATGACATGAGGGTGAGTGAATGATGAGAGAATAACAATTTTGAGTGAACCATCACTTTTCGTTAAATTTGAGAGAATAGCATTTGGCATATTATGAAACGTGCCTCAATAGGGAAATTTGTGTTGTAATAAAGCAATTTTTCTGTTTATTCAGAATATTGAGAAGGTTATGATTTGGCTTAAGTCATAATGAGCTTCATTTCAAAACAACGTCCGGTTTAATCAATATATTTTAATGCTATAGTGAAGGTTTATGTTTTGCAGCGGGTTTGCCAGTAACTCACTGTAGTTACTTTCCTATTACTACTGTTTTCAATTTGAGTTAAACTTTACCTTGACCGAAACCCTTTTTTGAGATTCAAAATGAGCAAGAAGAGACCATTGTCTCATTACTGGCATTAGCACAGCAACACTGCATAAAAAACAACATTCTTCCTAAGCTCTTTTTTTCTTTTCCAGTAAAAATATTTAAAACGTCTTAAATTACGATGCAATTACATTACAAGAAACGTGATCTGAGATATTTTTATCTTGTTTTGTTAAAGAAAATATAAGAACCAGGAAAGTTTATGTTTAAAACAAAATTGTAAATTACTGGCAAACCTGCTGCAAAACTACAGCAAAACAAAAATGAAAAATCATAGTGTTTTTTTATAAGTGACCTGTCTGCACACTTCGTTATTTTTTAAATTCACAAAACCCTCATAATCTTAAATCAAAATCGTTAACCTCAAAACGACGGGCGGGGGTCCAATGACCGACTGACTGACTCCAAACTGGCATTTAAATCCGCCTCCATTTTCAACAATCCAATCAGCTTCGATGAACGAAATCAAGTCCCCCTCTGCATTTTTTTCTCAGATATACGTCACGATACGGAAAAAAAGACAATATAGCATAAGTGCTTAATATTTGCAAAATACACTATAAGAAATATCTATGATATGTGCAAAAAACTTCCGTTCAGTTCATTTGATTTAAAAGTGCATGATGGGAATCTCTCTGAAGAGCTGAAAACAATGTATTCTAGATAAGTAAAAGACCAAATGAAAGTGATGTGATATTGAGGAGTTAATTTCCTTTATGTCGTCTGTCACAATCAAGGCTTGATCTTTCACCGCCATGATGCAGCAGATAAAACAGAATCATCTGTACGTGTGGTTTTGTTGAATTTGTTTTCATTTTGTGTTTAGAAGATGAAGGATACTTAGTTTGATCTCTTCACTATTTGTTTTACTGTTGTCATTTTCCTTTGTTGACTCTATATTTGTTTTGCATATTTATTTGCGAGAGCTGCTCTAACAACAACACAAACTAATTTACTGGTAAATATTTTTTTAACAAGATTCATTGTTTACTAATCCATGTGTCAGAAAGCGTTTTTGTGCAAAACTAAAACAGTCATTTATTTTAGTTAGTGATGATTATTTCAGATAATTGTTCTTCTGTAGAGAGAGTTTCTGATATGCTGATATGTTTCTGATATGCTTATATGCTTCACTGGATTTCATCAAAACACCAAAAGCCTCTTCTGTCGTTAATCACATTTAATTAGCAACATTTCTTCATCTGATCGTTTGCTGGATGAGGGCCCGTTAGGTCCTAAAAGCGTGACGTTGATGCTGCTCCGGATAAGATGAGAAATGATATCAATAATATAAAGATAATGAAATGAGAGAGTTTTTAAAACATCTATCCCTTTTTCAGCTTCATGAGGAAATGGGACGTGACCTTCCAGAGGTTTCTTCTTTCTTCCATTAGTGAGACAAACAGTCCCGTCCTAAATTCACACTTGGGTAAAGCAGAAGTTTCTGTTTAATTTGTTGCCGTGTCTAAACTACAGTTTTTATAGTATTTAGATATATCAATATTATATTGGCACAGGCCTGCACATGTCTGTGTGTGGGATTTACTGTGGTCATTTTGTTGTATTGTACTGTGTGATGTCCACAGGCTGACCTCCTCCTCTTTTAACTCCCGCAGCGTGAGCTCCAGTGTCTCTATCATTAATGCGTACTGTAATTATGACCCTGCTGTTTATTATATATCATCACTCATAAAAGGCTCCTGAGAGGTTGTAAGCAAATAATGATAGGTCATATTTATCACTGTCAGACATCTAAGTCGTTATTAAGTTTAATGGCACAAACAATACTTGCCGAGACTTAAAGGAACAGTTCACCCAAAAATGAAACCGCTGTCATCATTTATTCACCCACATGCTGATGAAAACCTGTGTGATGTTCTTCTGCAGAACACAAGAGAAGATAATGTTAAAGATATCAGGTGGATTCAGTACAGCGACTCCACGTAACACTTAATAAATCATTCAGGAGTGTCAGAGAGAGAGAGAGCATGTGCAGCTCGACGGTCTTTTCCCGAAGACTTGGATTTGCTATTGAAACACATCCTGATGTTTAAAACTGCATTCTGTGACAAACAAATGAGCTACTGTGAAAGTGCATACAAATATTTCAGAGACCCAGATTCATAATGGTATGCTTGCAGGACTGTCACGATATCAACATTTAGTTAAACCTTTTTCTTGTGTCAATTGCATTAGTAAAATAAAACAAATGATACTGTCAGTTAAATTTATCTTGTCTTTTGTTTGAGCAATGAAACACATTTAAAGCACGAATGTATAAAGGTAGAAAAAGCATTTGAAGCCATTGTGACTCTTAAAGTCCTGGTGAAATTAAAAATAACAATTCCTATTTATTCATGGAATATTGGAGTGTTTGTTATAAATAAGCTTATCAGTGTGAGTCAGTCATTTTTTTGATTCATGTGTCCTCATTAATAAAAATCTGAAAATGCAATCCCTCTCAGATGATGTCAGTTGGACGGCTTGGGCAGGGCAGAGCTGTTAACTCCTCCCCTTTAACTGTCCATGATATCCATAATCATGCTTTTTAATATCACGGTTAATTGACAGAGGCCGGTATATAAACCTCATGTGAGTAAATTATGACATTTTTGGGTGAACGAATGCTTTAATTTACACAAGTTAAAACTTTTCAGATGCGTAACTTTTGTACACAGCAGGTTGTTTATAATGAATCTTAATTACTACGGGTTTATTTATTTTCTCCATGTGTGCGCATTAGCATTTGATGTAAACAAGTAAACATCATTATCTCTAACTCGTCCGGGAAACAACAGTGTCAATTCTTGAAGTAGTACTTTATTTTTTCTTGTGAACAGGTCAAAAGTGATTCCGGTTTGTTCTCTTCTAGAAACAATTTTGCTGGTTCCCTTGACATTGTGTTCATGCTTACATCCGGAACAAAGTCTTTCGGTCCCCTGCGTCTCAAGTGTTTTGTTTTAGACGAGGGTGTTTTTTTAATCTGCTGTAAGATTAGAAAGCACACATTTGGAATGGATAAAGGGTCGAGTTCATTTCAGTTTGTCCGCAGGAGTGTGATTATTAGTGTTGTTGTGGAATCCCCAGCGGTGTTGCAGAGTTCACACTGCAGTTGTTGCGCTGTGGGCCATCTGATGTGAGCCGGCCGGCAGCAGCTCTTTAGTTTATTTATGAATGAACAAGCACAACTTCCCTCAGGGTTTTGAAAATTCCGACACAATTTTTTCCCACTCATGTTGATCCAAACCTGCTGTACCAGAGGAAAATTGACTCGCCTGACGAACCGCTAACTATCCACACGGTGACTCTCTTTTTATAAGTGAGAGAAAAGCTTCAACTCTTGTCTTATTTCTAAACAAGTCTTTGTAGACTACACTTAGCTCATTGATGACAAGTTTCACACAGAAATAGAAGAAGTGCACCTAATGCATAATAATTGTATAAATGTGTTTTATTGTCATTACAGCCCCATGAGTCTCATGACATTTGGCGGCTCATTCTGGACAAGAATTGCATTGTTTGATCGTCTTAGATTGTCTGACCAGTCTTTCATTTCAGTCAGTTTAGCTCTTTCTGTGAGCAGATCTTTATGCATCAGATGATTTATAAATTGTGAGTCTGAAGCTTGAAAACAGCCAGAGGTTAAATACAGCTGTGCAGTTCTCTAAAGCTGTTTGTGTTTGTGCATGAATGTGAATATGCAAAGCTCCGTTTATAATAACAGTATAAATAACAAATGTATTACGTGCATGTCTGTGTGTGTTTGCTTTAGCATGAATTTGCTCCCTGTTCATTCGAAGAGATTAGTGCCAAAGCTTAGCTCTCTCTCTCTTCTCCCTGTCAGTCTCTCTCTCTCTCTTTTCATTGTCAGTCTCTCTCTCTCTCTCTCTCTCTCTCTTCTCGCTGTCGGTCAGAGTTTTACTTTACTCTCTCTCTTTCTCAAAATTTGTAATTGTTGTTTAAGGATACCTATGGGCCATATAGATTCCCAAAACACAATTCTTTAACAATTTGACCACTGATCACAAAATGTGTTTGTGTGTGTTCTTATGTTGGTTCACCAAGTATATCCAGTCCAGTATATTTGAAATTACGCATATTGCACGACACTCACATGTCATGACGTTTTGTTGATTCCACCCACAGCTATTTTTAAGCATGCGTTGTAACTAAAGTTCTTGTGTAAATTCTATTCTCTGGTCAATACACAGTCCAATTAGACACCCAGAACGGTGGTTCAGAACAGGTTCTATAGATCCAACATGATAACTGGAGTCTTGGGGATTTATGTGCAGTGGCGATCAGAGACTGTTGTGATTCATAGAATTATTTTAAAATAAAATCATTTCAGATGGTTTTGTTTGTAGCGATGTGGTTTCTGTCACGGCTGGATTCACAGAATGAGCTTCTTGCTTTCTGTTTTAGGGGCTGATGGATGATATGCAGTGAATGCTGTGAGGGGAAATAACACTTTGTGTGTGTGTGTGTGTGTGTGTGTGTGTGTTTGTTGCTGCCTGTTGCAGCCGGGCTCCAGATTTTCTGCCTGCAGGTATTCACTGTTGCATGGAAGACAGGTGGAATGCATTGATTGGTTATTAGATGGAAATCATGTGATTGCCTTTTTTTTGTAATATCATGCACACACCTGTAGCTCAATTGGAGGATTGTGTTAGCAGCTCAGAGGTCATAGGTTTGATTTCCAGGCACTGATAAAATCACTTGAGTGCTGGCAAAGTCCATTTACGGAAGTCGTGGCACTCGGCGATAGGGCTGTCACGGTTATTAAATAAACGTCTTATCGCAATTGTTTGACCTCATCGCGATGGTTTCAGATCATCTCGATTGAAGACACAGGGGGAGATGTAGTGTTTGCATATTTATTGTATACAGCATATTGTAACTCAAGTATGGTGACACTGGTAAAAACTCCATCCATCACTTAAAAAAAACTTAAAAGCATATACCATAGAAATAACCTGCAAACCTACCACTTAATAGCAGCCTACCAAAATTTCATTGACATAGAAGTCAAATTTTAATGCAGACTAGAAGCTATGTATCTTCAATATAGCCCTGATCAATTTACTCAATTTAAAGTATTTGCCGATTGTATTATTGACACGTAAAAGTAAGTATATGATGACCCCATGTTTTCAGATGTATTTCCAATATGTCTTATATACAGAACAAAATGGTCGTTTCAAAGCCGAAAAAAAAATATTTATGAGAACATTTTAAAGCCCAAAAACAGACAATTAATTGTCATTATCGCAATGATTTATTAGACAATTAATCATCAGCCAAATTTCCTAATCGTGACAGCCCTACTCGGCGGCCATGTTTGCAACACCTCTGGGCAGTTCTTATGTCATAGCAAGTCAACAGTCCAATCTCTTTGATTGGTGGAAGGCCAATATTTCTAAAATCGCTGGTGAAAATAACAATTTAAAAGTTTCCGTTCAATAATTAAACCTGATATGTACTTTACCAAAACTTGGGTTTACAGAGCTTCAATTGTGTTAAAAATCACCTTTTTCGAGGTCGCCTCAGCTACTGCGCATGCGCACAGACTGGCAAGCGCCTTACATAAGCCCCGCCCCTTAGAATCGTCAGTCTTTATTGATTGACGTTTGGACCCACTACTTCAAGGCAGGGCTTTCTTAGCTAGAAATCCATATTTAGCGTTGTATTCCTCTCCAGTCATTGTAACGGCAGTGGCGCATCTTGTTAATACATATCATCTTTGGTACTAGGTGTCCTGTGATGGGAAGGGTTTTGAAAAGAGACCAAAAATCAGCAAAGAAAATTCTAAACTTCACTTTTATGAGTTCCACAGAACAAAGAAAATCATGTGTGGAATGGCGTATGGATTTTCCAAGCTGTTCTCTAAAGATTCGTATGTAAATCAGTGCTTCTGGTTTTCATGAACACTTGCTCAGTTTGGCTTCAGAGCCTTCGCTGAATCCTTCTCAACGCCTTTAGCTTCCTCGAAGGGATTAGAGAATTATTCCTCCAAATATTCCTCCTGTTTTTCTTTCCCTAAGTAACACAGTGGCTCTAAGCGGCGGCGTTGGAGTGAAACGGATGTGTGTTTGCTGTTAGTTAGCAAGCGCTGGTGCATCTTGGGGGCAGTTTCGGCTGCCACGGTGACTTTGATACAAATACAGTTTTCGGTGGACTGTGGGCTGGATCCATCTCATTTGTTTCTCAGCCCACACATTAAACCACTCTGATGGATTTGTGAAACAAGAACACGCAGGATGAGTTGTGTTTAAGGTAAGTGTCACTGTTACTATTGCTCATGCTTAATGATTCAAACAAAAAACACAAAATTATATCTTAAGTGTTTCAATTATTCAAGCTGTTTTTTTAGGGCTTCAGTTCAGTTCTGCGCCGTCAGATCATTAGGAACTCAAATCACTGTGTTCTTTTGTCATGTGATGGTCTGATGAAGAAACCAAGCGCTTGAATGTCTCTGCCATGATGGATTGTTGACAAGCCGCTTCCTATTAGAAGGAAAATTGGTGCTTAAATGTGAAAAATCTCCTTTTATTCTGAAGTGACAACAAATCAAAGTGCCTCATGGCGCAAATGGTGATTTGGGGTAATTGAAAGAATTTAGGTTTCACTGGTGAAGCTTTTTAAACAATTATTCAGCTGCCACTTTGAGAGCGGGATGCATTTGTTTGAGACCGCTAAGAATTATACGGGTGAGAAATGAAGTCGACAGGTAATAGAGTTCACGGCTATTTAATCGATTTTATGTTGGACTTTGTTAAAACATTATTTTATCACATATTTTATGAAGGCAAAATTTCTCCCCAAAGTTTAGGAGATGAGAAGCCGAAGCTTTAACTGAAGTTATCTGTCTGACTATACATCTATACAGTCTGCGTTTAGGATTCAGAACTACAGTAGTGACCAAAATGGCATTTCCATTAATATTGACCCTCCGGTTCCATTAAACCATCAAATTATAAGCAGTTTTATTTTATAAAGTGGAAAAGACAACTTTAATGATTGAAAATATGGATTTTATTCCAACATAATTAAAATGAATACAAAAAATTCAAAGGATATAAAGCAAACATAGAGTTTTATTAGTTAATGATATTTTGTAGAGATGCACCACTTTATCAGAAATAATCAGTATCAGAAGTAAAAAGTCAAATTTTTACACCATCGGCTACTTGGCCGATAGTTTAAAAACAGCCGATGATCACTGCCGATATATCCTGTCAATCAAAAGAGGAAAGGAAAATCTACATGCTGTGTCTTTTTATATTAGCAAGCCTCCTTAAATTCTTCTCAAAGCTGAGCTTCAATGTTCAAACTCAAACATCTGGAAGACTGATTTTCTCTGTCTCTGTTATCCTGAGCAAACGTCTAAATCTCCAGGTGTGCGTCGAGCTGAACGCTGTAATCATACTGCACGCTCTGCCTCAGACGCTCGCTGAATCTTACAGGGATTCTGGAACAAAACGTGCCGCCCGTCCTCAAACAAAACCCAGAGCGGTTCCTCCTCCCTCACCAGACAGTTGTGTTTAGTGCTGCTGAAGGCCTCCACGGCCCTCAACGGTCCCTGCCGTCTACACCGAATACTGAAGAGACGCTTTCAATTACTTCTTCTCTCAGGTGAAGATCCTCCGCTCGGCGAGGGAAGTTGTGAAAAGTGTTTATGAGTTTATTCGGAGAAGATCTTAGGGGAGGATTTTACTGAGAAGAGCTCCCGCGTGAAGTAACAGAATCTGTGTTCTCTCCTCCTGACTCTCTAGGGGCCCTAATAAGGGAACTAGAGCACAATGACTGAACGAGCTGTGTGTGTGCATGAGACCAAATGCTAATAGATGTCCTAAATGTCATGATGGATAATGAGCGGGTGATGCTCACAGACCGTCACATATTGATCACTGACGCATGTTGAGGGCAGAAATGAGATATCACCTGTTTCATTATCATAAGCCGGGTTTCCATCATCCTGGAAACAGCAAATTCCGAAATAAAAATCATTCAATAACCATTCAAAACGTATTTCTTTTTTGCTGAATAAATTCTGATGTTGTGAACATTAAAGCCACGAGACGAAGCGGCTGTAACTGTTGATCGTGTCTTTCTGGTTTCCAGATCTTTTTTATTTATTGTGGTGACCAATACACCCGGGAACCCTCAAGTTGTTTCAAACCTGTATACATTTCTTTGTTCTGCTCACAAAGGAAGATATTTGGAAGAATGTCAGCAACCAAACAGATCTCATCCCCCATTTACTGCCATAGTATTGAACATAAATAGTATGGGAGTCAATACGCGATGAGATCTGTTGAGGTGATACAGGTTTGGAACAATCTGAGCGTGAGTAAATGATGACAGAATGTTTTGTTTTTGAGGGAACTGTCCCTTTAGCATGTCAGTCAGACAGTGTTTCCTGTCTAAGTGAGCGGTTCTTATGACAGTCAGGCTTCTTCAGACTAATGACAGTCAAGTAACGACTACTGCAGATGCATTCTGTCCTCAGGACATTGAGATTTTGTTTATTCGTCAGTAATTCAAGATGTTGAGGCTAGCTGAAGTGTTTTAAAAAACTCTCTTCTGTTATTGTTTCAGTTCACACAGAAGGCGTCTGAAAGATCTCGTCTTGTTCAGATGTGTGAATCTGTGGGAGACATTGAGTTCAAAGTTCAATCACTGTTCGGAGGAACAGGTCGATGTTCATGACAGATGCTAGAAACTAAAGCTGTTTCTCATACGGTATGTCACTTTAGTATTGGCTGTACAATCCTTTAATGCATACTGTTGCCCAGCAATACATCTTTGAATTATTTTAATAGCACTTTTCAGGATTTAAGATTGTCGCAAAGCATTTTTACATACAGCCGCGGACCATTTCGAAATTAGAGTTTTTTATGAATTGACTATCTATAGGTGTGTTTAGCTAAAATGATCATTTTTAAATAAAAGTATTGTTTCAATTTGCATTTATTTGCAAAAAAAGATAACAGGAGAAACAGGTGAAAATGACAGTAGAGATGCTCTGTATTTTTTAAGACCTCAAGTACTCTAAAGAAAACGGGTTCAGATTCACTTGTAAGCAATACAACAGCAATATTTGTACGTGTATTTCGATTTTTTTATGTGATAACCTTGATTTTGATCACAGTTTTCACGTGTCTTATCATGCCGTCAGTCTTTCACATTGCTGTGTGATGACTTTATGTCAGTCCTGGGTTTGATTTTCTTGAAATTCGACAAGCACTGGACTGAAATAACCACAATACATCTAGAAATGATGTTTAAATGAACACTTTTAGTGTAGAGATAGTAGTTATAGAAGTAAATTATGCAAAATATATAAATCAGAATACAAGGTGTTTTATTATGGTGTATGATATGCACATACAGTATACAGTACATGTCTGACAGGCAATACATGTGTGTGTGTTAAACAGATATTTTAAGCACAAGAACACTAAATAAGATAGTTTAAGACGCAGATTCAGCTTTGTTTATGCACATCTAAGACTCGTGTGCCAGTGTCAGATCTCCATTGAGGGCTGTGTTGAATTTTTGGCGTGATAAACAACCGAATGTGTTTGTTCTGGTGATTATGAAAGTTTTAGTGAGTGATAATGCATCATGTTTTTGCGTTTCTCTGGAGTCTTATCTCTTTCTCAGCGTGATGGATTCAGGGTTTGCTGGGTTGCGAGACAACTGCAATGCAGTCCAGACCTGTCTGTCATGAACAGACCTGTGACTGTCATCAGGAACCCTGGAAATCCCTCATTCTCATCCATCTTCACTCTCTGCAGATTCCTGCTGCTGTTCACATTCTCTGCGGTTATACTGTGATATGTGTCGGCTTGTGAAAAGCAGCTCTGCGAGTTGCTATGAAAAACAGAAAATTATTCGAGTAAATGTGATGAGAATTCTCATTATGAGGTCTGTCAGTTTTAAATAATTGTGTGTGTGTGTGTGGTTGTCAAAGGTGATGTACAACTTTAGAAAGTAGACTTCTTGGACCTTTATTCAATTTTTTTAATTGATTAAATATTTTAAATGCATAGCTGTGATTGGAGTGTAGACCGAAGCTGAAGAATTTAAGGAGGTTTTGGCAAAGAGTGACACACAACACATGTCAAGATCATGCTTTACATGTTGTGGTTTGTGTCAACACAATCTCAAAGAAATTCTTGAAGTTGTCACGAACTGTAATCCATTAGTAATTTCCCCCTTTTTTCGTAAAGACAGTATCCTTCATATGCAGTAAATACATACCTATTTTACAAAGGGCCTCATTCGTGTTGATTCCTATTTGCTACAATTTCCTTGATATTGTATTGATTTGGCTTTGCCCAGTGACGTAGGTTTAGGGGCGGGGTTAGGGGAGCCATTTATCGTTGCTTTGCCACCTCGTGAAACTCGCATTTCTAGCAAAATTAGCCTTTGTGGCTTTGATTTTAGGGTTTTGGGGTGAGGTAAGGTGTTGGTTAGCCACCTCCCAAAATATGTATGACATCTTTTGATTTCAGGGTCTGTGTATTATTAAAAGGCGTGCTGACTGACACGCAAAAATCAAGAGATTCCTAATTCCGTGTCAATGCCACAAGCTGCCTTGAGACAGAGTTGTTTGTGCAGATTGTATTGATGTAGAAGCTGAAGCGTGTGTAGAAACTACACGTTTGTGTATCCATAGTCACATTTCCCGCATCATTGTATTGTTTTCTTTACAGTATTATGCTGTAAGCGTATGTGGTGAAGTCTCAGGTGTCTCATACCATTTTGCTCTGCTGTGACCTTTAAAACTATCATTTTCTCAAATGTCAAAGAGAGGCTTGTGTTTCACACGCAGGCATGTTGAAAGTCGATGTGCTTTTCTTATGCCAAACAAGTTTCATACGTTTTTCTGAAGCCTGAAATGTGTCATATACCTCACAATATTGATTGATGAGCTTTTATTTACACGTGACATTCAAACTTTTGGTACAATCACAGGTGAACCCGCATTCACTGAAGACGAGAGAACGTGAAATGATCCAGAGCGATTGTCATTTAACACTCGACGACGCTCAAATTCCCGAGCTGGTGAGCATCAGTTGTGTTGCTTCAGGTAAGATCATTATAATAATCATGCACACAGCGTTCATGATGAATTACCTTCAGTTCATTTTCATTTTCTGCAGCTGTAGAGACAGTCCAGGGTTTATTGTGCCAGGTTTGTGACGTTTGATCTGTGAGCGTAACACAAATGTGCATGAATGTCCTGCGGTCATGCGGTGGGGATTTTAATGTGTGCTGTATGTAGGTCATGAAGAGATTCACTGTGAACACACAAAGTCCTCTATAGAGCTCAGATTCATGACCGGACGAGAGACAGAGGATGATTGATGCCTTATACGAGAGGAGAGAGATAACAAAGAACGAGAGAGAAGGTGTGGATGAGTTTCACTTTTTCTATTGACAATTGTAAGAGTAAATACCCGATCGGTCTCTTAACAGCTGTTTATCTTAATTGGTTCGGCACGGTCTGATCTTTCGGTTTTTCTTTTGGAAAAGCTTTTTTCTTCCTAACTTTCTCTTCTTTCTTTAAGGCCTGTTCACACCACAGACAAAAGGAAAATGAACTGCTGATGAAAGGTTTGTTCACACCAGGTTATCAACAGCACATGTGTCTGGTATACCTGTCTGTTTCTTCAGCAAACAAAGAATATTATTGATGTAGAACACAACAACCCAGAGCTCTGTTGTTTAACCTTTGGTATGAATACGTCCCTGATCCATTTAAAATAATACATTTTGCTTCAAAGCATTCTTCACAGGTAAACATTCGCTGTGTGTTTATATCCTTTCAATCAGAGTCAACAAATTAAAATTGGCCATGTTTTCTAATTTTACGTTTCTGGGATTTACTCTAAAACAACGTTCCTCATTGGCTGAAATCATCAAACCCTCAAGTCCCGCCGTTCACTTTGTTCCTCATTAAAGGGACAGTTCACCCAAAATAAAAGCACTTTAATTTTTCTGTCACCCTCATGTGATTCAAAACCCGTATGTGACTCTTTCTTCAGTGGAACACGAAAGAAGATATTTTGAGAAATGTCTCTGTGGCTTTTTGTTCATACAATGGAAGTCACTGGAGTTAAGTGTTATTCGGTTGCCAACATTCATTAAACCTTCAACACAGAAAAAAGAAACTTTCGAGAGAGGTTTCAAATAATGACAGCGTTTTCATTTTTGATTGAACTGTTTCTAAATATGCTGTTGCATAATATGCCACATAACGGTTCACGTTGACTATTAGGCATTGAAGTCAAGTCATGTGCAGCATTTTGAGAGACATTTAGCCTAAACCGTAAACCACACGTAGTTAACCTACTTGTAGAAAAGCAAAGCATTAGAACCAACACGATTTTATTTGTGTTGAAAAGATTCTTCTATAGCAACGTCTGTGGTTTAATTCTGCTTTATGAAACATTTACTCATCTGTAGACCAGGGGGCGACCAAGAGCCATGTTCGGCATCTCAATCTCTCTCTCTCTCTCTCTCTCTCTCTCTCTCTTTCCCTGTGGCTCTTTTTCTCACTCTCACCCCTTTTTTGTAGAAAGAGTAAAAAACAGCCTGAAATGCAGTGTTGCTGGCAGGCGAGGAAAATTAGCGCCTGTTTGTGGGATTACACAAGACATTCCCTGTTTCCTGAGCGATGCTGAAATCATAATAAAAGCTTGAGGTGTAGCACGGTGGATAAATTAAGCGAGCGCGGCACTTAGCGCTAAACCAATCAGAATTGATAATCACATTGTACAAGGACACAGAGAGCACAAGGTTGTGAATGATCATACTCGTGTATTCATAGATTCTCAGGATGAGCCATACATTATGTACATACTGTACTGTACGTTCACATTTATTATGTATGAATAATCAGTGTGTGATTACATTCATGTAAATAAACCAGTAGTCTCATTTGAATGGGTTGAAAGGTCTCACGTATTAATGTGCACTGTAGAGATTTTCTGCTGAAAGTGAGAGAGATGCTTGGGTTGTAGTGCAGGGGGTCGCCTTGTGGTTGTTTAAATGTTCAGTGTTTTTTAATGCAATGCTGTGCGGTTTCAAGGATGTTCTGTGTGGTTGCTAGGGTGTTCTGGGTGGTTTCTAGGGCGCTGATATGGTTGTTGTCATATTCTGGGCAGATGCCAAAGCGTTTTAGACAGATAGGGCATTGAAAGGATGTTCTAGGTGGTGGTCAAAGTCGAGAGCTCACCTTCAACTCTCTATACTAATCTGCTCTAGGGCTGTCACAATATCACACTGCACTAGTATTGCATTTCACAATAATGATTTATATTTATAGAATAGATTTTAAAGAAATTATGTCATAAAATAGAAAGCAACATGTAAAAAACAGGTGGAAAACCTCCACCTGCGGGATGAATGAATTATTCATTTAATAATAATAATAATAATAGTATAATTTCATGTATTAACATCACGGTTATCACAATATATTGTTGCGTGGCTCAGGGCCCTCTGACAATTTTATTTTGCCTAGTTTATATTTGTCTGTCAAAAATGTCTGAATTTGGCATTAGTGATTTAAACAAACCCATAGTACAGCAACGAAAACAGTGATGCTCACCCCCAAAACACCATAAATAGAAAAATATATGAGAGGTTGAGAGAAAGAGGGATAGAAATTCTTACAAGGGTTTAAAGCTGCAAGCCAATCTTAGATTCTCTCTCTCTCTCTCTCTCACACACACACACTGCCTCCCTCCCTCCTGCTGTCTCTCTCATCCTTTCACATCCTCCCCTCTTACTCTCTCTCACTTACTCTCCCTCCCTCTCTCCCGTCACGTGTGCATCTCTGTGAATTGCAGGAACGGCTTTGTGCATTTCTTTTTGTGTGAGGCAGAGAGGCTCGGCGCTGCTCTCCTCCAAGGGCTCCTCACACACTCTCTCTCTCTCCCCTACACAGGCGATCGGTCTGCTCACACACGCTTCCCGTGCAGCCAGACAGGAGGGCTTCTGCCGTCCCAGACGCTGCCTGCTGCTCAGCCAAGCGCCGCCGCCTCCGTCTGGGAAGAGGGATTTTATCCAGGGTCCTTCAGCATGTGCCCACCAAGCCAGGCATCATCCCAAGATTGAGCAGAGCGCGACCGCTGCATCGGGACGTAAGGAGGAATGGATCTCGGGGAACGGGAGGGCAGGACGTGGAGCTGAGGTTCTGTCATCTGGAGGCGTTCTATTTTCATAGGATGCTGTGTGCTTCACGGCAGGACGTTTAAGAGTTTCCTTGACGCTTCTGCGGCTCCAGCGCTGTAGTGGATGGAATGTGCATGCTGTTGGAGAGGGTCGGCATTCAGGTATGTAGTTCACTCTGCATCTCTCTAAGTTAAGCTGTTGCATCTGGAGCCTGATGGATGTTATCTGAAATTGGAGCGTTGCGTTAGAACCACTCATGCAGTTTATTTGCAATTTGTGTATTCATGCTGCATTGTGCATACATGCGTTGATGCATGCATACATTCTCAGTTTTGATTGCTGATCAATATTTGACCCGTTGTACTGCATGCCATTATACTTTGTGATGGTCGAGGAAGGGGACGTCCGATGCTTTCAACCCATTGATCCTTTTAGCATCTTTTAACATCTGGTGGCATGCACGCGCAGATGATTGAGGCGCTCACTGGATTAGCGTCGAGAGAGCTTTCTGATTCTCATTGCTCCCGGGATTCTCCGATCTGTCGCATTTCTCAGCTGGAGAAACATGCCCACAGAGCATTTGATGCATCGCCACACACGCATCGGCATGTTTAATGCACGCGTACATGCGTGTGTCCTCACACGAAGATATGCCTATTCAAATTTTTTGGGCGTTATTTTTTCTTTCTTTGATGATAGACGGTAATTGTCGGGTTTGAATGAATCTGGGATGCATGTTGATCTGTGCATGTTGAGTTTTCTCAGCTCAATGACCGAATGTGAGATGAGCAATGGGTTGTAATTGTGTTAGTGGGTGGGGCTCTCTCTCTTTCTGTCTCTCGTCCACTCTCGCTATCTTAAATATGCATCGAGAAAAGGCTGGGGTTGTCTAAAGAGTGTGGTAAGGGGTCACGACCCCTGTGTCTGCAATGGATTGATAATCCATGCCTCTTCTTCATCTCAACACATTAGATTTCTTCCACAATCAGATTCCCTTCAGGGCGAGAGAGAGAGAGAGATAGAGAGAGAGAGAGAGAGAGAGAGAGAGAGAGATGGGCTAATGAGCTTTATGTTTATTTGAGGCATTGCACAACAATCTGTGAAGCGCAATCATTTGTAGCAGCTAAAGAATAAGTAAACCAAAGTAAAATATGAAACTTCTTCAGTTTTATGATAATGTACATTTCTCTCAAGGTGTTTTCACACTGAAGCTGGTTAGATTGGTTGATATAAATATTGTTTAGATGGCTTTTTATTTGTATCTGTGCATGACATTTGTGCATGTACTGTAGAGCACTCCTCATAGCTGCTTTAGTCTGAAGAAAAGGCCTTTAGAGACCCTTAACACAAGAGCACTTGAGGATTAATCTAGAAGAAGAAATACTTAAATCTCGGGCGTCTCCAGTCAAAATTGGCATCCGTCCATTTATATTGACAAATGAATCTGAATACTTTTGTTTCAGGCCAGTTTTGATAAACCAAAGTGGTGGTTTTCAATGAATGTGCCTGCGTTTTACTGCTCAGTCATAGCTCCTCTGACACCTAAAGAGACAGATCACCCAAAAATAAATATTATATCATCAATTATTCCTCCTCATGTGGTTGTAAATATATCAGAAGATATTTTGAGAAATGTTTCATTATCACAACCAATCTAAATATCTTCTTTTGTGTTCTGCCGAAGAAAGAAACTCAGACAGGTTTGGATTGACAAATGGCTGAGTATATAATGAAAGAATGTTCAGCTTTGGTTTAACAATCCCTTTAACATTGAATGTATGACGATCTTCAGCATTGCAATTAATGCAACTATTGGCAAAAGTAAAAGTTATCCACCAGGGATGTTACAGTAACCAGATTGAATTGAGATCTGGTTTTAATTTTCAGTAGATTTAGATGTGTAATGCCGTAATGGTTTAATGAAGAGACTTTAGCGTGGGTGTTAATCACAAAAGAGCTGATAAATGAGAAAGTAAGTGTCTTCCGGTCCAAGGATTTGTTTCCTCAGACTGAACTTTGTGAGTAGAGTCTAAGACAACGGAAATTAACTTGACAAATGCCATTTGTTTTAAAGTATTTATCATTGTCTAGTAAACAGCTTTCTGGCAATTGATCGGATTAAAAGTGTCAAACAGACCAACGGAAATGTCTTTATATACAGTAGTGAAACTGTGCTCATGAGACCATTATGTTTGACTGATGGGATGTTTTTTCATAAAGCAGAGATGCCGATGATTGTTTGTGAATGTTTCAGAAATTTTAATGCCAACATTATTTTATTTTTATTTTATTATAAATTATAATATGCTAATATTACTAATTTGTTGCCTGTAGTTGACTTATTTTCCAGTTTGCAGTTAAATTGAGTTGACCCAGTTTAGTTGATTTTAAATCTTTTTGCAATCAGATTGCATTAATACATGCAGACAAACTAAATTCTTAAAAAACATAATAATCAGGTTGCCAACATATACATTTAGTTTATCCAATGACTTTTGAATTTTGTCCCAAAAATGTCTTTTTAATTCAGCTGTTTGAGCTCTGCCAACTGACAGACTGAATCGTTTGTCAGAGAATAGTTTAAGGACTATTAAGAAACCACTAATGAGTATTTTAGGGTAAAATAAAAAGCATGTCACAGTGTAAGGTCCCACAAATAATTTTAATATTTTCTTTTGATTTAAGGGTGAAAAAATGACCTGGACAAGATACAGATGAAAGTTGAGCTCTTTCATAAATACATGTGCTTCCATTATGAATATATGCAGAGACAGTCTATGTTGGTTTTAGTTTTATTTCATCAGTGCATTAATAACTGCTTGAGAGAGGGAGAGAGAGAGGGAGAGAGAGAGGGAGAGAGAGAGAGAGGAAGAGAGAGAGGTTTGTAAAAATCAAGGTGTCTGACTCAGACCAACACATCTGTCAGCAACCTTATCAGATTTACTGAACACACTCACAAACCGGCTGTTCCCAATAAACATAACCCAGAATTCTTACAGATTATTGTGTGTGTGTGTTTAGCAGTTGTGAAAATGGTTCTTGGTTCATGCAGGCAAATGTCTCTATAATCTGGTTTTAGCTTTGGCATGTGTAGTCAGTCTATATGATTTCCACATTTTATTGTCTGATGGGTGAGAGCAACGTATCAGAGGATTTGAAGAACCTTCAGCAAACACCACTATACACACGTATGCTGACCTTTCTCTATTTCTTAGGCCAGTATAATTTGTTAGTCCCACATTAACCATCTAATTAGACTCAATGAGGCCCTGCAGTGCAGTAATGCGAAATGACTTCATTCATCATCTTTTCCCATCATTTATAAATAACACATGAGGTCTCAGGCAAAACCATTCACGCCTGAATTATTGATTTTCAAACGTATTCCTCTATTACAAAATATAGACATTTGTGCCCTTTACATCCCAGTGCATTGTTCGGGTTAATGATTGTGATTGTGTTTTCTAGTGTTTGAATGTTATTAGTATGCAGGCTGTGTCTTTGTATCGTGGGATATTACACATGTCAAATTACCAGAGACAGAATTAATCCAGAGATCAGATGACCTTCTGAATGAACTCTTAATCCTGCTCCTGAGGACCAACAGCAATGCACATTCTATTCTATTCTATTCTATTCCATTCTATTCTATTCCATTCTTTTCAATTCTATTCTATTCTATTCTATTCTATTATTTTCTTTACATATCTTTCTATTCTATTCTAGCCTTTTCTTATCTATTCTTTTCTAACATTTTCTATTCTATTCTATTCTATTATTTTCTTTACATATCTTTCTATTCTATTCTAGCCTTTTCTTATCTATTCTTTTCTAACATTTTCTATTCTATTCTATTCTATTATTTTCTTTACATATCTTTCTATTCTATTCTAGCCTTTTCTTATCTATTCTTTTCTAACATTTTCTATTCTATTCTATTCTATTCTATTCTATTCTATTCTATTCTATTCTATTCTATTCTATTCTATTGGTCCCATTGTTTACCTCATTTGTAAATCACTTTGGATAAAAGCTCTATGATAATAAGGTCATAATTTAAAAAGGAATATTTCACCCAAAAATTAAAATTCTCATGTTATTTCAAACCTGTTTGACTTTCTGATTTAGAACACAAACTAAATTACTTTAAAGAATGTTGTTTAACAAACAAGACTGAACCCCTTTGACTGAACCCAAAAACACATTTCTCAAAATATCTTCTTGTTTGTTCCGCTGAAGAAAGACACGCATACAGGTTTGGAACAACAGACGGGTATGTTAGGTTGTTATTGTTAACATTATTTTGACATTGAATAATCTTATCTTACTCCAAAAGACAAAAAGGAAAACGTTGTTGAATGATATTATTTGTATTTGATTATTTTGCGTGATAATAATCATGCAATTTGGGTCAATGTTTAATTCTTCTGCCTTATTCACAATTACACTCGTTCAGCCGAGTCTCAGTGTCGCTTAGAGTCTCGCGCCGGCCGTTATACACGGATCTCACTGTCACAAACTCGTCAGTTTTGGTCACTGCCAGAGGTTCTATGACTAGTAATGCTCAGATGGCCATCCGTAGACCGCTCATTGCTGAAACATTATTTTTATCTAGTCCCCATAGACTATGAAAACTTAATTAAAGTAATGATTATTTCTAACCAGAGGTCATGAACACTCCATAGAGATAAATAGACCAATCTTACTTTCTCTGACGGTAGCCTTATATAACCATGCCATAGTTTCCTATGTACACTTAGATAGAATACTATTTCAATAACCAGGTTTGAGGCTCACTCTATTTAAGTTGTCAGACAACATTGGTGATGTTCTAAACAAAATTATTAGCCATACGGTCTAAGTACACTTAAACTAGTACTAAGTAGTTAGCCAGATCTCTAAAATCTCAGCTGGCATAACCAAATCCTCCACCTAATACAGGATTTTAGTCCGTCACTAACCTGAAGGTAGATTTGCGTTAACAAAGATATAGCGTGATCTACTAGAGATGATAATCTCAGAATAATGCAGAACAAATTCAAACATCACAATTTATTAGTCAGGTAATATTATTTGCCAATTACAATTCAATTCAGAGAATACAAGAACAAAACATCAAATCCTCAAATATTAGTCTAAGAGGCATACCTGACAGTAGAAAAAGATGCGATCGGAAAAGACATCCAAAACACACAAAGCTGCTTTCCTTAAATACCCAATCAATATCCCCTTCCTCCACACAACAATCAATTACATTGTAAAGGACTCTGTCCTGAATCTGATCAGGCCACAAATGGGCATTTACTTGAAGACACACACTCAACAGCAAGCAAAACCCTTCTTTGAACCCTATGTAATGATATGCTCTACAGCTGTTGTAATGAGAACATTGACATTTCAAATGATACCAAACATGCATATGAAAATTAGTTGTTCTTATAAGGTATGGTATTTGTCAAATGCAGTTCATGGGTGAGCTGTGAAGTGCTCTGAGTTGAGTTGGAGTGAAAGAGTGGAGGGGGAGAAGAGAAGAGGTGTGAAGGTGTGAGTTTGCAATCATCATTCATTGTTGTATGCTATGCTATCTGATAATGAGAAGCAATCCCTGCGGGGAGGTCATTGTATTGGGTGAAGATCTATGTTTCTCAGTATGTGGTGCCCTTAAGGTGTGGACACCTTGGCACTGGCCTTACGGGTGATTTACTTTATGAGTGAACTATCTCTTTAAATCAGATGTGTTAATGGTTCCCAACCCTGGTCCTTGCCCCCCCCAGAATGTTTTAGATGTCACCCTATATAAAACACATGTATCTACTCATCAGACCCGCTCCGAATGCGTGTTAGTGTGTTAATCTCCCTAATTAGCACACTAACCAGCTGATGATTTGAATCTGGTGTTCTATATAGGAAGACGTCTAAAACATTCTGGGATGGGGGGCACGAGGTCCAGGGTTGGGAACCAATGAAGGGAAATATTAAATGTTCAGTGCTCTGGGTCTGAAGTCTGTGGACATATCCAGCAGGATTTGTTTTATATATTCTTTGATCTATTTCTGAATAAGAAGCTTCCCATAATAGTGACAGGATGTGATATGTTGAGCTTAGTTGACAGCTAAATGAGAAGCTACTAATGAAATGGGTCCTGTAACAGAAAGGGACTTTCATCTATGATTCATCACCGAGCGTATGCAGTGCAACATTTAATATAATCCATTGTATGTGCATGTTGGCCTTTGATTTTTTTTATTATTGAAACTCTGTTTCTTTCTTCTCCTGCAGAGACATGAAGCCCTTGAACCTATGGATGTGCAGTTATTTTTTCTTGGCACAGCTGCATCTGAGGTCACCTTTTCTCTAGACCCTCTCACACCTCAGGGTTGACTTTCAGAACTCTAAAGTGTTTTTGTGCTTCCGTTTCGGCACCGCTGGAGTTAACTGGCAAACTGGTCTAGTTTTGCGTCACTGCATACGGAGTGCACAGCTGCAGAAATATTGCCCTCCATGGTTTCTGCCCGTTTCAGAAAGCTGTCGTCTTACATCGTAAAGATTTGTAAAGGAATGTTTACAAAGAAACTGGCAAATACCACAAAGAAGAAAGAGAGCCGCGAAAACAAAAAAGAACCTAAAACGTCCCCTGAGCTGCACGCACGGAACCCAACGTTGTCAACCACGTTGAAAAGCACAGTCAAAAAGATCTCCAAATGTTCGTCAGCGCGCAATTTGTCTCTTGAGGAGGACGATGGAAAAAACGACTGTTCCTCTCTCTCGCCGACGTTTAGTTACCGTGTAGCAATTTCAAACGGACTGCCAAAAAATGCCCAGTTTCTGAACAATAATGAATTTCATGAAATCTTGTCGATTGATAGCAATTACTCTGACTCTCTAAACGAGGTAAAACTTGTCCGTAGATTCGATGAACAAAAAGCTTATACAATGCCCGTAAGAAGGAATAGGAAGAGTTTGATTAGTTTGGCGCCCTCTGATGGCAGCTCAGAGGGGGAGCGGGGAGAGCGTAGCAGTCTCCACACCCTTCGACTGGGCGCTCTGAAAAAGCTGAGGAAATGGAAGAAGAGCCAAGAATGTGTGTCTTCAGATTCAGAAGCTAGCAACTGGAGAAAAACACTCGGCATCAGAAGCAAATCTCTGGACAGGGCCGGGCGGCACCAGAAAACCACTACCCTAGAGCCAGGATCAAGCTCTACGGGATGTATCAATCAGACTCAGGATGTTATGGAAATGATCTTTAAAGAACTTCAGGGAATCAGTCAGATCGAGTCTGAGCTCTCAGAACTGCGAGGACACGTCAATGCTCTCAAAAGCTCCATCGATGAGATTTCCAGCAGCGTCGAGGTGGTGCAAAGTGAAATCGAGCAGCTGCGCTCGGGATTTGTTCAGTCTAGACGCGAGACTCGAGACATCCACGACTACATCAGACAGATTAGCCAACAGACCAACAAAGCTACTCTGAAATTCCTAAACGTGCCTGAGGAGAAGTGTGAAAAGACCGAAGAGCTTATTTTTCAGATTCTGAAAGAAAAAATGGGTTTCGCTGATGCACGCAAAACATTTAAAATTGAACTCGCCCATCGACTGGGGCAACAAAGAGAATGTTACAATGCTAAACCTCGCCCCATTATAGTTATTTTTTCAAGCCCCCAAGACAGGGATTTAGTTTTGAAAAAGTGTTATAAGCTAAAAGGGACAGGCATATCGATCTCCACTGACAGTCTGGCGCATGACTCGAGAGAAAGGAAAGACAAGGCGATCGCCTCTTCTCAAACATACGAAAGCATGGACATCAAGGTTTCAGCCAAAGACAAGGCTGAAAGTGATGACTGGGACTCCATGGAAAGTGACAAAGAGCTAGATGAGTTAAATAAGAACAAATATGCAATTGTGTCCAAACCACCTCCGAAAAGTAAATCGGACAAGAAAAAGTCTCACGATCACCGAAGGTTGGACGAGGATACTACGTACTCTGTGCACTACGCTGATAATCCACCCTACGATGACCCAGACAAGCAAAGCAAGTCCTACTATTCAGACATTACATCTGGATGGCTTTCTCAGAGCGACTACTCGACTCCCAAACTCAGTCGGTCTGAATCAGACTGTTCTAAACTTTGCCAGTCATACTCGGAGGACTTCTCAGAGAGTCAGTACTTTACCAGAGTCAACGGGTGCTCCCTGCTCTCCTCCTCTGATCAGGAACTTTGGCAACGGAAGCAAGAAGACATGGCATCGTCCTGGTATGCTAGCCCTCCCAGTCAAACCCTGAGCCAGGAACGACCGTATGTGGAACATAATGAAGTTGAAACCACCGAGACTATCGACAGTGGTGTGAGTAATGGTCTGGTTTGTATTTCAGGCGACAGGAGCCATTACAGTGGCTCTCAACTCTCTCTGCAGGGTGACCTCTCACCTTGGAAAGATTGGCATCACCTTGAGCAAGGTGCTGATTCAGGATTGGATGCTTCTACTGAACAGAACATAATCTCTGAGATCAGCAGCCCTTTTGATCCTGCAGCCATCCCTGGTTTTCCTGAGAAAATTACTAAATGCCTTGAGGTTGATTTGCAATTTGAAGGTGAGACCTTTTTTACTCTTGATAGCACTCCTGAGATGGGTCAAGACCAAGATATAGACATAGAACATGAGCTTGCTCTAGAACCAGAGCTAGAGTTAGAACCAGAGCTAGAGCCAGAACTAGAACTTGAAGAAATACCACAGTTTGAACCTGAGCCAGAACCAGAGGTTATCGTTCAACCAATGGCAAAACCAGTACACGTACCTATGTCTGAACCACAACCCGTAAAGAAGCCGAAAACCAAGAAAATCACAGCCAAACCGGAATCCGCCCCACAAACACTTAAACGACAAGAGGTCAATGTTAACCACCTCCAGCAGAACCAGAAATCCTCTTCCATGTACCGTAGCCAGAGTGAGATCGGAAATGAGAAAGTGGAGGAGGTCCCTAAATCCTGGAGCAGCAGGCTTAGCATAGACCTCAATGAAAAAACCTTCAGCTTTGGAGGATTTGGATCCAGCCTGCAGAGAGCTAAATCAGCTTTAGATTTTGTGTGGAGCAAAGGTTCCCAAAGCACCAGTGCCCCGGTCGAAGAACCAAGCAACACTTCCTTCATGGGCAGGTTCAGAACGGTGTCCCAATCTACAGCCAACAGCTCAAGCACAACCATCGACTCTGACGTCTACACAGAACCCTTCTATTACAAGGCTGGGGATGAAGATCAGGCTTCTGAGCAACCCGTGGACAGTGAGACTCATTATGTGGAGGTGATGGAGCAGGTTCTAGCTAGTCTGGAGAACAGAACCAACACCAACGAGGCTGAGGAGCAGTGTGAGGAAGAAGAGTATGATGTCTCGCAGGAATACGACGTCTCCCAAGAAGGTAACCCTGTGCTGGAATACGACTGTAGCCTCGATGAGGAATACAGTGAGGAGTATGATGACAATCCGTTGACTGAGGATACAGCCGAGTATGAAGTGAGTATGGCGGAGTATGTTGAGGATACTGAAGAGCAGGAGGTAGAGCCTGAGGAACAGGAGGGGAGTAAAGAGGAGGCAAAGGACGTTCAAGAAACGATAGAAACAAAGGGAGCTGATGAGGTTAAGGAGATTGTCGGACAAGAGGATGAGAACAAAAATGTTACAGAGGTTCCAGTGCAGGAAGCTCCACCAAAGAAAAGGATACGTCCCACATTTAAAGAAGCAGCATTGAGGGCCTACAGAAAACAGATGGCTGAACTGGAACAGCAGATCTTGGCAGGAGGTAAAGAAAACTTTGTGTTATAGCTGTAAGGAATTGATCACATGCCAAGATAAATGTGATAATTGGTCAATGGTTAATATTTAGTAAATTTTTGATTAAGGCTTGATTGTGAGACAGTGTGTTAGTCAGTTTCCCAGGATGTTGATTTCAGGGTTTAGGTTCTGTAACCTCAGACTCATGTGGGCTGCTTTGAAGGGCAACTGTGATTGCCAGTATTTGATGTCGACTTGTTAGAAGCACCTATTGATTTTGTGTGTGTGCATTGATGTGTACATGCGCCTGTGTGTGTTTGTCTATATCTGTTTGGTTTTGTATGTGTGAGTAAATGTATTGTATGTGTGTGGCTCTGTGTGTGCGTGTTTTTGTGTATGTTAGGGTGTGTGGGCACATGTATGTAATATGTGCATGTGCACTTGAATGTCTGTGTGTGTGCGCGCATGTGTGTTTGTGCATCTTAATGTGTGTGTGTTTGTGCATGTGCACTGTCTTGAATGTGTGTGTTTGTGTACGTGCACATAAATGTGTGTGTGTGTGCGTGCGGGCGCGTGTTTGTGCATCTGAATGTGTGTGTTTGCACATGTGCACTTGAATGTGTGTGTACGGGTGTTTTTATGCATCTGAGTGTGTGTGTGTTTGTGCATGTTCACTTGAATGTGTGTTTGCGCGCACGCGTGTGTGTATATGCCTCTGAATGTGTGTGTGTGTTTGTGCATGTACACTTGAACATGTTTACTGTGTGAGTGTGTGTTTTTGGGTGTGTACTTGTGTGTGTGTGTGCATCTGAATCTGTCTGCCTGTGTGTACGTGCACAGAAATGTGTGTGTTGAATGTGTGTGCGCGTGTGTTTGTGTATGCACATCTGAATGTGTGTGTGAACTTGAATGTATTTGTGTGTATGCCTGTGCATATGAAATGAATGTGTGTGTGTAACAGGTGTCCATTGGCACAGAGTTTAGAAGTATTTCACATTTAATGACCTCTATTAACCTCAGAGAGATCAATTAGCCAGTTCATCAGTTATGCTGTTTTATCCAAACACATATTTTAAATGAAAATGTGATCTCACATGCCATTTTGGGCGAACTATTCTTTTAAACAGCAAATGTTGAGCAGGTTTAGCATTTTGTTTGATAAATGGTAGTAATGCATTTGATTCTCACACCTGTCAAAATGTTAGTCTTCTCAGTCAAAAAAATATTTAGCAGAATGATTCATACCATAACAGCTGCTGTCGTTGAATGTTCACCGTGAAAAGCCGTCATCTGTGTCTACAAGTTTACCTCTGAAATGTACCCTTCAATCGCTGAGGTTTCTTAACAGTCAGTGAGGAAACAGGGGAATTTCCACCCAGTCTTGTTCACACTGAAAGCGCTCTTGACCTAGATGTGAAAATCACAGTCACAGCGGATTGTAAACCCAGAAGCACAGCACTCAGAGCTATTGTCAAGTGCTGGGAAACAGTATTCAGCTTTTCATTCATGCTTCACAGGAACAGATGAACCGTGAACCGTCTAATAATAGCGTATCAGCGGATCTCACAGAACCTGTCATGTCACCTGAATTTTAGGAGAGAAGAGGAGCTCAAATAGTTTTGATTGTAATTTTAATATTTGGTTTGCATCTTACAAATTTTTTCATGACCCTCAAGCACTTTCCTACTGAAATGAGAATCTAATGGGAGTCACCATTACCAAATTTGTCAAAAAAAATGTGTCCGTGTCTGGATATGCTATGGTAATGCATTTCTCACTTTCATAATAATTTCAGACATTTTTTTGTCTGCAATTTTAGCAAAATATTAACAACATAATTTTGTGAATTGTCTCCTGTTAATGTTCTAATCCAACTGTCTTAAAGGCACAGTTCACCCAAAAATAAAATTCTTATCGTCATTTACAAATCCCTCAAATTTCTTGTTCTGTTGAACACAAAGAAAGATATTTGGAAGAATACTTGAAACCAAACAGTTCTCGGCAACCATTGACTACCATAGTAGGAAAAATGGCAATGATGGTTAGTGGTGCCACAGAACTGTTGCATCCCTACATTCTTCAAAATATCTTCTTTAGTGTTCAACAGAACAAAGCAATTTTTCCTACTCTGGCAGTCAAAGGAGGCTAAGAACGATTAGGTGACAAGCATTCTTCCAATTATCTTTCTCTGTGTTTATCAGAACAAAGAAATGTATACAGATTTGGAGTAACTCGAGTATGAGTAAACGGTGACAGAATTTTTCTTTCGGGTGAACTGTTCCTTTAAGTGCGCTGTTTCTGAATAAAAATATACAGATTCATACATAAATATTGCGGAGAAAACCTGCCGGCAGTTATGATGTTCTTCAGTGTTTAGCAGCGTGTTTTCACACAGTCGCTCAGCTGTAATTAAAGATCTCAGATGAGAACTCATTTGCATTAGGAAAGATATCACGGAAGGTTTAGTTTCGTCTTGCGCTCTTTCGGTGTTTCCTCAAGCTTGTGTTCAAACAAGGTTTCACATTAATGGCTCTCTTCAGATTTGTTATTTCTGCCAAATTGATGTTATTCTGCAATGCATTCACGTTTATTCTCTCTCTCCAGTGTGTTTGCTAACCAGGTCAGTGTTGTTGTCTTCTTAGATCTCGCCTTGAGCTATCTGTTTTAAGTGTAAAAAATACTGTATCACTGCAATGCAAATCTAATAAGAACTGCCATTAAAGTTAATGTGAACTACACAAAAATCTAAAGTTTTAGTAGTAATGAGAAGTGAAGAGGAACTGTGCTTAACTGTCATAAAAATAATGATAATAATAATCTTCATTATTAGAATAATTTTTATTAGAAAAAATAATAGGAGCAGGCCTCCAACACACCAGAACATCAAGTGTATCTCTCGCTTTAGTATGTTATCAAGACTGAAGGATGTCTTTACTGTCTGAGCGTCACAGAAGCGACGGATGACAGGAAAGACTCGATCAATACTCACTTTGACCGTCTTGTCTTCATTCTGCTATCCAGCTCTATTTAAGCTCACCTGTATCCGCAGGTTTATTGACATGCACCTCCGTCTAAAGTCTCCGTCACTTTTATGACCCACATGGTCGAGTGAGTCGAGCGGATATTACGCTAATCACACCCTACAAGTCAGCACCTGACCGGCACGACAGCATCTTTGAGAGACAGATTCTAGCCTTTCAGAACCTTTAGAGATGATCTGCTGTAACATAAGAGATCTGGTGCAGTGAAGGCCATCGGTGGTGTAACATCATCTCTGAGGTTTGAATCTGCCCATAATTTGGCCGAAATTGTGTTTGGGTATTGATCGGAGGTGTATTTAAATAAACATAAAAGGGGGTTTCTCTGCCTGCCGCCACAGGATTTTTACAGCACGGTACGGCCAATAAAGCATCAGGGAAACGAGATATATATATATATATTAAAAGGGCTCTGTGTGTGTAAGAGAGTGAGAAATCTCAGATGAGCTGCGCTGGCATTATTTGTTTGGCCCCATTAAACACACGTCATTATAAGTGTGTGCTGTTATTTATAGATAAGAGTCGATATGTGTTGTGATTTCTAATGTTCTCTGTGTCTTTCTGTTTCTCTCCCGCAGACAGCAGCGCTCTGGACACAGAGGTCTTCTGTTCTGTTCTCTTTTCTTTGTTGTATTGTGTTCGCCTGATTTGTGAACATTCTGCATGTTTTTCAGCTTAACGTGTTGTATTGTTTTGTGCTGATGTTAATATACAGTATTACATAAAACTGTAAACTGAATCACGTTGTAGTTGCAACGTTTAGCATCACAATTAGAGCGCAAATGGAAACTTTTGCTCAAGTCTCATCTTCGTCTCAGATATTTCTCTTGAGTCAGAAATCTCACAAATGTCTCAAAATGAGTTTGAAAAGAGATGTCAACAATGTGTCAAAGTGAACTCAGATTTGTCTCGTCTGTAATCAAAAGTTAATATTAGTGAAGATCTCGATACAAACTCACACAGTTCTCATCACATTTACTCAAATACAGATTATTTTACATCTATAATCTACATTAATTTCACACCTTCATGTGTTTGATTCTCTTTTTATTTTTGGGGAAACATCTGAGACCAAGTTGGTGCTTGAGTTATAAAAGAGGAACCTCTACATTTCTCTTTGCGCTTTTTGAAAATATTTTGGTATTCATAAATGACCATTCCTATGTTCGGTTCTATTCCAATCCTAAATGAACTTACAGCACAACATACTTTTCATTATTGCTCTCCCTTCAATGTATGTTTGAAAGGAATCATTTGACCACTCGAGCCAAAATAATTTCTTTTTACAAGCCTGGCATGATGTTTTTTTGGAGCGATTTTCATAATTTGTGTATTACAGTGTGGTATTGATTGGTGTAAATCTTCAGCGTGTCGTTTTCTCGTTTGACAGGGTTGTGCCAATATTTTGGATCCAGCCAAACTGGGCCTGACAGGCGGAGGGTGAGTAAAAGCATTCTGAATCTAAACACACAGGGGAATTACTGATCTAACATTTACTTTTAGTTATTTAGCAGACGCTTTTATTCAAATCGACGTACAAAGTATGGGAAAATAATAGAAGCAATTTGTGCAACCAAAGAACAACAATGCATAGGTGCAGTAAAAACTGGTCTCAGTCAGCCTATCACAGTATACGAGGGTCAGATGTTGATGGAAGAGATCTTAAGAACGGCGGATCTTGTTTCCTCTTTACAAAATTATACACATGAGGTCATCCACAGGAGGCGTGTTTTACACATGATAAAAGTGTTATCTACGCTTGCGCGTGCTGATGCTTGACTCATTTGTGTAGGATCTCATTCTCTTCTGTTCCGGCTGATGCTATTTCGCTGTGATTAATGTCAGACAGGAGCAGGGATGTGCATGAAGTGTTATTTGGGGATTTGATCTGGTGTTAATTGTTTGGAATGGTATGTCTCCAGGTTAACGAATGTGTTGGGGATGAATTAAATTTTTGGTAATGAGATGTCAAAAGTAAATAAATAAACCTGGCACCGTTGACATTTAATCTTATTGCAGACTCCGTCCTCAGTGAACGCTGGCGATGCCTCTGCACACGTGTACCGCATACTTAAATATGCATGATAAAAGAAGTCAAATAAGTAATCGCATATACTTGGAGCAGAATTATCCTTAAAGGGACAGTTCACTCAAAAAATTCTTTCAGCATTTTCTCACCCTCGTGTCGTGTCAAACCTGTTTTCTGCAGAACAGAAAAGAAGATATTTCGAAGAAGGTTGAGAACCAAACAACATAGAACCCCGTTGACTTTCATTGTATGAAAAACCACTGATATATTTCTCAAAATATCTTCTTTTGTTATCCACTGACTGAAGAAAGACTCGCATACAGGTTTTTATTGCATGAGGATTTTATTTTCGGGTGAACTTTCCCTTAAAACGCTCAAATTGGCTTCAGTTTCAATCACCAATGCAAACGAATCGGTTCACTCCGAGAAAGATTCAGTCACGTCACAGGTACATTCCTTATGACACATTATACAAGAAAGCCGTTGTTCTAGAGTTCCCGTATCCCCACAACCCCCTTCGCCCATCCCATGTTATTTGCCGGCCCTAAATCACTTGACTGCTTTTTAGCCGAGGTAATGTTTCATGGCACACGGCATGATTATGGTATTAATAGACTCTAAATCTGCCTCCGTCCCCAGGGTTGGCAGCATACTTTACAGCATTGACAGCATGCCAGATTTACGCCGCAAGAGGACCATGCCTATTGTCCGAGACCTGGTGAGTAATGACGTCCAGCGTGCTTATGTTTGACTGATGGAGGTTCAGATGTCTGTATATCCGGAGCCGCTGCGCACATGGCCACCAGTCCGGCATCTTACACCACGCTTAAAAAGACGGCGGCACGTGACGTCTTGTGTTTTGGTGCTATTTTGGGGGTTTTACTCCAGCAGGGTAAAAGTAGGTCACTCGTCTGGTGTTCAAAATCACCAGTGGCGTCTTTTAATGTGTAGCGCTCATGTATTTCTGATGAAGTGCTGTTTTATTGATGACATTCTAGATGGCAGATTCGCAGAAGCCATTTCCATGTCTCTTTGTCTGTAGTATGTTGTATGTTTGTATTCATGTTGTTTTGCATTTGTGAAGACATGTTTGTTTTAGATCTCTGCCTAACAGATTTTTATTGCAAAGTTTTGTGTGGAAATTTGAAGGAGAAATGTTGACGCTCTATCTGTCCATATTTTGCATGAAAAATAAAAACCGACCGTGTTTTGGTAAGTACGGGTCACCGTTCTGTTCTCTACTTTGGTTTCTGGCGTGTCCTGTGGTTCATTCTCACCGCCCATAAACTGTTATGGGCGATATTTTTCTGTGAGTTGTCAGATTTCTTTCAAAGCCAAAGGCAAACTCTTGTATTCGCTCAATCGAGCCTTCAAACTGGAAATGTTGACAACTCAACCCAAAAATATAATTGGGACTTCATTGACTTCTGATTTAACAGTGCCTTTTTAAATCATGTAAAAGTGGCGCGCGGCACAAGCCTTTTACAGCGAGTATGAAGTCAGTGCTGTACCGGGTCCGATCTGGTCTTTCCCCCATCATGCCTCTGTCCTCTGTTTCTTTCCCTTTTGGCTGTGTGATTGCTTCAGGGCAACGACAGTCGGTCACGTGACCTGTGACGGGATCCAGGGGGGACCCGCCCTGACCTAAACCCAGGGCTTTTTTAAAAAATGTAGACCGCCCGGGCTCAAGCGTACGCTTCTATTGCCTGCAGCAACCCTCAGCATTTTGAATGCATGCTGAAACTTACATCAACACTTGACGTTCATGTAGAGGTGAAGTCTTCCCTGTTTTCCTAAACGCACCCCTGCTTTAAGGGGCTATTGGCAGCCCGCTTGGTCTTTACCACTATCGGGTTTAGGGGATTAGATGGTAAAGACTGCCCGAGTATTGTGCGCTGTCATGCCTGCCAGTGTAAATTTGGCTAATTGTGAGTTTTTGACCGGCTTTTTTCCCCCTCATTTCAATTTCTCCCTCTCTCTGTCTCTCTCTCTCATATATCTCTTTCATATCTCTCTATCATCTCTCGCATCTCTCTCTCTCTCTCTCTCTCTCTCTCTCTCATAAATCTCTTTCATATCTCTCTATCATCTCTCGCATCTCTCTCTCTCTCTCTCTCTCTCTCTCTCTCTCTCTCTCTCGCTCATCATTTTCAATCTCTCTCTCTCAATCTCTTTCTCTCTCTCTCTCGCTCATCTCTTTCAATCTCTCTCTCTCAATCTCTTTCTCTCTCTCTCATATATCTCTTTCATCTCTCTCTCTCTCTCTCTCTCTCTCTCTCAAAATCTCTCTCTCTCTCTCTCTCTCTCTCTCTCTCTCTCTCATATATCTCTTTCATCTCTCTCTCTCTCTCTCTCTCTCTCTCTCTCTCTCTCTCAAAATCTCTCTCTCTCTCTCTCTCTCTCTCTCTCTCTCTCTCTCTCTCTCTCTCTCTCTGTCTCAATTTCAATTTAATGTGCTTTATTGGCATGACAAAATGTACATTCATATTGCCAAAGCATTTACACCTGGGCTGCGTACAAATAGGCAAGTATGTGAACAAACGAAAAGAAAGAGGATAATAGTAATAAAATAAAAATTGTCTATATATATAAATAAACTATAAATATGTAAATAAGTTAAAACAGTAGTTAGGTGTAGTTTATACTATGTGTGTCTCTCTCTTTATGAACTCTTTGGGTCGTGTTTTGTTAGCACATGCTGTCTGATCTTGTCATTAGGAATATACTTTAGCAGACGCATTACTGTAACATTAGTAAAGAATAGCGCAGCAAATGCATGGGTGATATGTAACGTTGAAGTGCATGTTAGAGGTGAGGTAGAGTTTTTTTAAGGATCGTGGCTCAGACGAGAGTCTCACCTCTGCAGCTTTCACGAGAGAAACATTCAAGATCTGATATTCTGCATGATGACGGCTGAATGTTCTCACTATGTTTAACAACAAATACACTTTCTTACTCTCTAATCTTGTTTTTCTTTTCTCTGCGCCTGGACACTCTAGGCTTTGGTAAGTGTCTCTAACTCTTGCGTTTTTTATAAAACGTTTTGTGTTATTTGTTGTGAAAACAGAAAGACAAGTGGGCTCTTAAAGGTTTGAAAAAAGGTTTTAAAATCTGATAGTGAGTTGTGAAGCTAAATCAAAACCATTTCATGAAGTCTTTCTACTTTAGTTTTAATAAATCGAAGTGCTTCAGAACACCCAAGATCATTACACTGTTAAAACAACATTAAAACAAGTTCACCCCAAAATTCGGTCAACATTTACCTTTTGACATGTTTTGTTCTGCTAAACATAAAGGAAGATATTTGAAAGAATGTCAGTAACCATCCAACAAGGATTTCATCCCACATTTTTAATAACTACTATGGGAATCAATGGGGAATTTGAGATCGGTTTGGTTACTGACATTCTTTCAAATATCTTCCTTTGTGCACAGCAGATAAAAGACATTTATACAGGTTTGGAAAAACATGAGGGTAAGTAAATGATGACAGAATATTCTTTTCTTAGCGAACTATCCCTTTAAGGGTAATTCAAATCAAAGATCAATAAAATCAAGAAACTATCAATAAAATCAATTGTCTTTGCTCTTTCAGACTCTGGCTGCTCGAAAGGCAGGCATTGCCTTTGGGCTCGTGAACAGATCGACCTTAAACAACGAGGAGCTGGTGAGTGTTATACAAACACATATAGACAGATATCACACACACAGACACAAATCTAAACTAACAGATCAAATTATATGATCTAATAACACTTTCTGTCGGCTGTCATAATCTGACTTCACAAAAATCTGTCTGTGCTATTTCTAGATGAAAACATCACAGTGCAGATTATATTGAAGAAAATCCTTCACTTTCATTTATGACAATGACTATTTATTTATATTGCACAATTAATTTCAACTACAGTTGACCAATGTGCTTTCCAGTAGAGGAAAATAGAGAAAAAATAAATAATATATACATATATATATATAATCAAATAAAATCAAAACAGAATATCACATCGATCATACGCTCGAGGAAATAAAAATGTCTTTTTATCTACTATAGATATTTTCCCATTTATAAATACATCATGACTTGGTTCATTTATACATTTATCCTAATTATATAGGCCTTAATTCTACTCCTTAACTCATTTGAATAGCACCGGTCATGTGATTGGTCAAAACCATCTGATGGTCATTGAATCAATGCCAACAACCTTACAGATTCAATTCAGAATTCAGTCTTACAGAAATATTAATGGACGACATGTCGTTTTTTTTTGAATGTCTAAGTAAGTTTCTGAAAGTGATATTGATGTTTTTTCTGTGTTTAACACTGTTTTAAATGTCTTGTCTGATACTATTTGTCCGTCTCAGTTTTATTGTAGTCTGGTGCTTTAAGTGCTAAAACGCTGATAGAGGAAATAAAGTCTGAATCGATAGATGAAGAATCACACTTCTTTTTGTTTGTCAATAAAAGGAGTGGGGGCACGGTGGCTTAGTGGTTAGCACGTTCGCCTCACACCTCCAGGGTTGGGGGTTCGATTCCCGCTTCCGACTTGTGTGTGTGGAGTTTGCATGTTCTCCCCGTGCCTCGGGGGTTTCCTCCGGGTACTCCGGTTTCCTCCCCTGGTCCAAAGACATGCATGGTAGGTTGATTGGCATCTCTGGAAAAATTGTCCGTAGGGTGTGAGTGTGTGAGTGAATGAGTGAGTGTGTGTGCCCTGCGATGGGTTGGCACTCCATCCAGGGTGTATCCTGCCTTGATGCCCGATTACTCCTGAGATAGGCGCAGGCTCCCCGTG
>CM056461.1:1735350-1760350 GCA_029783895.1 Triplophysa bombifrons
TGTGTTTGATTTGGATCTGCTGTGATTTCTTTCTGAATATCCAACATCTGCTCTTCTGAAAGTGAAGTATGGTGTCACCAAAGGCCCAAAGTAATACTTCACAGGACTTCCCATGAACGTTATTATTCACTGAAAATATTCACATGATTGTTGTCTTCGATAAGGCTGCTAGAAAACACTTGTTTTAAAATATGTTAAAAGACATTTGGATGTCCGCAGAAAAGCAGCGGTGTGTTGATTGGCAAATCTGCCGTGAGTTTCATTTGTTTTCTGACAGCTTGAACAACCAGACGACAACAAGCATCTGCTCCGGAGAGAAACGTGGGCAGTCGCTGTAACTTCTCTGAGTCATATAGGCTCCGTCTTCAGATGTATGGCCTCGCATTGCTCCGTTTCAGTCAGGTTTCGTCTGCCGTATTTGTTGTGCTGTCTGTCAGGTGAAGTTTGTCTTTTATTGAGAGGATCTGTGATCCTGTGTTTGTGTTTTGGCAGAGGCTGTGAATTATTGCCAAGCTTTCAATTTGGTCAGAGTGTCAATACAACAGAAAGAGGGAAAACAGCTCTCAGCTTTAATTTATCCTGGCTTGCTCACGATGGAATTTCCCGTTTTGAGATGTATTCATACACTTCTGATTTATTTATCAAGGCTCTCATAAACACACCGGCTTCTTTATTTGGATTTAATTCTAGCTGAAAGAGCATAGAACTCAACCAGGTGAACACAACAAAATCATTCCTTTTTTCGAGTAATGAACATCCATAAAACACCATGTTTTCTTGAGAAGCAAAACTTGTTTTCAGAGAATGTTTATTGAATCAAGTCTCCTTAACACTGCAGCGGGGAAAAAAAGAATAAATTGTACACATTTCATTGAGGTTTATGCTTCAAGCTTTTCCTCAAATCAAGTCTTTATATCTCACACTGTTGCATTTATATCTTGTGTTTGTGCTCTGGTTGTAAAGATGTTTATATGTATTTTCTCAGATTTTTTTTTTGCCGTAGATAGAGAGAAGTGATACTACGATCCCCAAAACAATATCACGGTCGCTGTGAAGCCCACCGATATAACATCAAACCTCTCAATTTTGGATGCTCATACAAACATTCTTTCATTCTGGAAAAACTATATTAGCCTCTTCAAACAGGCTGTGACATTGCAGCAGTTTCTGTCTTTCTCCAGCCTCAAGGATATATGTTCTCTGAATAATTTAACACCCTCCTCATTCATATTTAATGATGCGAGAGCTTCCTGTGAACTTCTGTTGCCTGTGTGATGGATGGGGGACACGGCTGCTGGCATTCCCATTGACCGACTTTAGTGCAACACTCACACTTACACTGTTTTATTTTGTGTTACTGCACAATTGTCCAGTTACAATTGGCATTTTTAATAGTTAGGCTCGTGTACAATGCGAGTGCACGAATCTAATTTATTGCGTTGTGTTTTCCAAATGTCCAGCATTTTATCTTCTGTACGGATGTTCAGGATGCATTCAGGATTTTGCTTTACTCATGAATTCAAAGTCTGTCTAAGGTGGATGTTGTTTGTGTCGTCTTTCTCTAGTTTTATGTGCGCAAGGTTTACAAGCCAAAGACAAGACGGGCTCCAGCGACCCATACGTCACAGTGCAAGTGGGGAAGACCAAACGCAGGACCAAAACTGTCTTCGGCAACCTCAACCCTGTCTGGGACGAGAAGTTTTTCTTGTGAGTGTTTTTAAAATAACATGAATATTTAAAATAATAAAAAATAATGTTTTTGTTGTGTACAAAACAGACATGTAAATGTAGATATGTAAATGTTTTCTACATTTTGAGAAGTTTAACTCACTTTTCTATCACCGCTTTGCACGATTATATCATTTATTTGCTTACAGTCAGAAGTTTACCTCTACATGCTTTCTGCTAAATGGGTGAACAGCTTCATCTAGGATTATTAATAGTTCTTATGCGGCGAAGCTTTGGAAAACACACCCGGGTTGAGCTTGAAGAGCTTGAGATCGCTGTGTTGTGTTTGTATTTCATAAAACATTCCTGCCACTCAATCACAAAAAAACTTTCAAATGCCTCATGAATTATTCATTGGAGTCTTTCATTAATTTTACATTTTCTGGAGAGCGCCTCCATTACGCGTAGGAAATATGCCTTTTCTTGTTGATACTCAGAGGGGCTGTTTGAAAAGGCTCTTCAAGTCGTAAAATGAGACGCGATGGAAATCATTTGTAGTCCGCTGGCTTAGCCGTGGCCTCGTGGGAGCGTTTCCTTTATATTCCTAAAGGCAGCCATTGCTTAAGTGTATGCTTGAGTTTTCTACAACCATCTTGGTGTCAGATTATTGTCAAGGCAATCCTGACCCACCTGTGATAGACTTTTGTTTGCAGACAGTGGTTTCCTGAGGTTGTGTGTCTGATCTTTGCTTTCTAGTTCTGATGTTTTCAATTTGATCTTAAACTTTTCTGTGTTGTTGTGAGTGTGGGAGTGTTGGATTACCAAAGACTGTGATTACAGTTACAGTTACAGCTTGTAGCTTTATGTTATATGACCTCTAATCCTCAACGCCCACTTTAATTTCAGACGGAATTCACAATCTTAATCCAGAGATAAACACCAGCCTATGGAAGAGTTCTGATCTTTAATGCACGCTTCTGTATCCTATAAACAACATAAATCTCTCTCGTAATCGCTTCAGTGTTTGTACAAAATGGCTATACAATTTTGGACATGCAACAGATATTTCAAAATCATATTTGTTGCCAGAGTTCAATATTGATTTGAATCTGGATGCAATAGTAGTGCTTGCCTTGAAAAATGCCGCTGTTGCTAATTCCAGATCGGTTGGCAGTTCCATTAGGGGTTTTCCGGGGACATTTCACCCAAACCACTCTCATGTTTCACCCTGTTAATGGGTGTTGATGGCGGTTGAGTAATGCACTCTTTTCCTCAAGGACTGATGTCATGCATTTCAAGAGGAGCTTATGCAGTGATTCTGTGTCCGGCGGTAGTGAGTTGGGCTGTGACATGTCTCAAGAGCTACAGAAAATGGCCTCATGGCATTGTGGGAAATGTTGATGGGGGCTTGAGAGCATCCAGGGATAACCAATAGTTTTTCCCTTCTCCTGCCCCCACAGATGTCAGCACCAATCACTGCTCTCCCACTGGAGCCACTAGCCAATTAGCAAGCAAATGAGATGAGAAACATGAGAATTGAAGCTATTTAGAAGGAAAGGGGCACGAGAGACCAGGGACAGAGAGGGAAAGCAAAATAAGGCAAACGAGACGCAGAAGGAAAAGAGAGAGAGAGAGTCAATAGCAGTGGCTATGAAATGTGGATAATAAAGCAATTATACACAGGCTGTGCAATACAGTGATTTTATTTTTGCTGTGAGGGAAACTGTAAGATAATACGAATGTATTTCACTGCATCTGGCCTATTGTTCAACAGTGGCAACAGCAGAATGATAGTAATGGTGACCTTTAATGACGATAATAATCGTTATCAATAATGATTCCATAAAATAATATCATTTACAAGGATAGCTAAAGGAACCGCTCATAATGTCTGGTTCATAATATTCAGGTAGTCAGAGTCTTACCTGAAGCAGTGAATGAGCTGGTGGCTATGAAGCAATTTGCCACAGATCTCATAGCCTCTATAACACCGGCAGTCATATAGTGAGAGTCATGAAAATAAAGTGAGGTATATAATGAAGACACCTGAAACTGAGCCAGAGGGAGAAATAACAACAAACACACACAGGCAGAGAGAAAGAGAGAGAGAGAGGGAGAGAGATACAGAGAGAATATTAAAAGACACCACATTCTCCTGCAAGTCTACACCGTGTAAGGTTGACCTCGCTTCAGGATTAGACGTCTGAAATTTGACAGGTAATTATATAGAACCCGTGACCTACTTAAGCAGTGAGCTACAAGAGGTTGTGCTAAACTGTGAATATACTGTAGTAACGGCTAAAGGCCCTTGTTAGACACAACATGCAGTAAATACACAACACGGCAGGTTTGAGGTCCTTATATGACATTCCAATGTAAAGATTAGTAGTTGCAATTTGGGATCCATGCAGTGTTTTAAACACTATCTTGTGAACAGGTGTTATGAGTTATAGCTCCACACTGGAATAGCTAGATTGGCCAATCAGCATTCAAGACTGGAAATATCTATTTAAACAAAGAATAAAACCGCAAATGCTTGTTCAACTGAAGTCTTTAGAAAATGTTTAACTGCACATGCCATTAGTGAACAGAGAAAATAACACATAAAGACAGTTAAAGACATCTGCCATTATGTTCCAGTTCATCAGCTCCTGTTAAAGATTTATAAAACCTTACTCACTGGACTGAACTAGTTTTGACTTGCGTTTGGTGCGTGGAGTGTTTTGAACCCTGTTCACCTCAGTTCACCCTTTCAGAGACTGTGTGGTGGGTTTGTACAGTACATAGCTGCACTGCACCACACACAGCAGCGTGTTTCAGCATCACAGACAACAGAGTATTTCAGCACCGCGGACAGCAGTGCGTTTAAGCATCACAGACAACAGAGTACTTCAGCACCGTGGACAGCAGCATGTTTTAGCATCACAGACATTAGAGCATTTCAGGACCACAGTCTATTCACCACAGACAGTGTTCAGTGTTCAAGAGCATTGTTCAGCCTCTGAAGACACTAGTACTGACAGCACTTAATAAAAGCACAGAGCGAGTGAGAGAAGTTAGTGAGCAAGAAATTGCTTTGTCGTATGTATGTACCTTCAGCTGGTGGACAAGAGGAACTTGTGACAAATATCTCATTCTGTAGGCTGATGAGAAACTGCAGGGTCTCAGGAGAGACTGCATCAAGATTAGAGAGAGATGAATTGTTTTATACCATAAACTGGTTTCTAGAGGTTTCCTTGTGGTTGCCACAAGTTCTCTCTCTCGTTCTGTCTGTCTGTGCTGTTCTGTTATTTTCTTTCTTTTACTTTTATTTAACTGCTGAATAATGATTGTCTGTTTCTTTCTATGTAATAATAGCACATTATATCTATAAAATATTCCTCAGTAAACCTTTTATGAGTGCTCATGAAGAGGCACTGTAAATCTCTGTCGTCAGAAACATTTTCCCTGGGTTTTCCTTAGAACTCATAATGTTTTGGTATGCACCGTGTGCCTTGGAACATCATGCCAAAAGACAAACAGATGGAGCTAGAGGTGTGCCGACTATTTCATTCTTATTAGCTGCTTTGTCCAGTTCAAAGGCGACAGCATATTGCACTACTGGCTGATACACTTTCTAGTGCTTTAGCATGCTTTTCTTTTTTTCTGCTTGTAATATATTAAAACATCTGTTGGTACACTGATGAAGAAATACTGTACTTGCTACCGTAACAGTCAGAGCTGTGATGTACTTGAGTAGTTAAACAAACATAGAGTAGAGTAGGTAAAGGTTGGTTTGCAGTGAGAAGTTTTTATATTTATTAAACGTTTCAGATTGTACACTTATACTTATACTTGCTCACATTTCAAGTAAACAATTACATTTCTTAGACATGCATCATTTACACAAACCCTCCTCTAGTATATTTACTTTAAAGTGATGTAGAGCATCGATTTGACAGGTTTTGATATGCATTCAGGCTTTGTGGTTTATTTCCTGCTGTGAGGCTGTTGTTTTGTCTGCATCTGTGGAGAGAGACTGTCTATAGGCGTCCGTCTGTTTGCTTGTCTCTCAAAACAACCTCTGCTGGAGAGAGAGAGAGAGAGAGACACTGTGAGTGTGTGTGGATTGACCACAGGAGGCTGAGTGCCCTGTTTGGATATTCAGTGGAGCATATGACCTTTAAAAGCTGTGTGTGTGTGTGTTTTGCTGTACTTTGGGGACAAAATTGTGCCCTGAAGTTAGCTAAATCTGACAAACCCCCCTTTAGGGACGTCCTCAAAGCTAAAATTGATTCTACGTAAGGGTAAATTACAAAAGAGATCTCTTTAATGTTCGTTCCTCCAAGTCAGCGTTCTAAAAGTAATAACACTATAGAGCTAATGATATCTCAGTGAGTGATGTCTGTCAGAGTTCATCTCATAATCTCTCACTTTCCTCTCGTCTTTTTTCACAGCGAATGTCACAACGCCACAGACCGTATCAAAGTCCGTGTGTGGGATGAAGATGATGATATAAAGTCCAGAGTGAAGCAGCACTTTAAGAAGGAATCTGATGATTTCTTGGGTCAAACCATCATCGAGGTGCGCATGCTGAGCGGAGAAATGGACGTCTGGTACAATCTCGGTATGTTTCACTTTACGCACTTTACGCACAAAAACGCAAGTCTAATCTCAGAAGATGCAGTATGGAATAATCCACTGTATTTAACATGATTTTCATTATTTTGTTAACTGTTGCGTTTTATAATTCTGCTTTTGTCCACAATGTTGGACCTTGTTGCGATACATTCTGAGAAATTTTAGATTTTGGCCTTTTTTCCTGTGTTGTAGGAAACACGTCTTTAATACTCTATAAAGTTTTCATTATTGCATGAACCTGATGCTTCTCGCGAAACCTTCACGGTCTTATACATGCGCAGATGGCCGTGCGGTCCCGCAGAGACACATTTCTGACATTGTTGATGGTTTATGTGTTGGATTCTCAGATTGTTTTGCTTGGCTCGCTGCAGAAGCGTGTGGTTTTAGAGCCGTGGATCGGTCCAGACTCGACCGTTTTCTCCATCTGTTCACATCTCTGAGATGTGTGAAAGATCCAGACACTCAGAAGATCATTTGGACATTTCAGCCCACACCAGACATCAATTACGACTATAAAAGCCACACGTAGGAAGATCTTTCCATAAAGTGTTTAATTCTAATGGATATTCAGCATCTGGCAATGACGTCTATGTGAAATTACACTTGACCCTATTTACTTTCCTAATACATTGGTCGTGTGTGCCCTGTCCATTAGAAATGTACAGTAGTAACTATTGCCTCTTGAATTAGTTTTTTTAAGGTCGATGTCAGGTTAATCTGGTTAATAGTAGTCTATAGTCAAACTGCTGTTCTAGTCTAGTCGGTGAATATTATTCAATATTGACTAAATCCTCATGAAAATGGACATTGCGATCGTTTTTAATTCCGTGTTCTGACGCATTTCCGAGTGAACCAGAATTTTGAATGAGGAATAATAGTGGCCATGGCTTGTTTTTTCTCTGTGATTTGATTGGATGTATAAAAACAGCCGTTGCATTTTGAAATGGAACTGGGAACAGACAGTCGAAGGGGAGGAGTTAACAGATGCTCTGTTCAAGACATCTAATTTACGTCATTTGCGATGGATTGTAGTGCAATTTCAGATTTGACATTTACATTTGACGGTTATTCGTTTGGCAGATTTTAACTAAACATTATGAGGGCACATTAATGTTAAAAAGAAAATGACTCACATTGGTAAGCTATTACCAGTAATGTTTCATGAAAAATAGAAATGGCATTTTTTCATTTTACAGGGACTTTAAGGTTCAGTCTAAAACAGAACCTCTTTCTGTTATTTACTGCACACTAGTGAAATTGAAGACATTTTGACATGGGCCAGCTTATATTTGCAGTCTGACCTCGGGTGAGGTTTGTAATGGAACGAGGCTGTGCGCTGATGAGGTTTGGTCTGTGTCTGTCTGCAGGTCACTGTTCTGAGATCAGCTGTATTACACATGTTATTGACAGGGTCAGACAGGAGAGACGACCTGTAGCTCAAACCCTCTTCCATATCTCCTGCTCCTTTACTTTCTATTACATTTTTCTTTGTCTTTTCAACACAGACACACAGACACGAGAACAGACGATTGTGCACTCACGCACACACACATACTCTCTCCTTGACACAGACCGAGGACAGACGCGTACACACACACACACACACACGCACACACAGACATACTCTCTCTATCCTTGACACACACACAGGTTTACCTCTTTCACTCTTGTGTCCCCTACAGAGAAGCGAACAGATAAGTCGATGGTGTCTGGGGCGATCAGACTGAAGATCAGTGTGGAGATGAAGGGAGAAGAGAAGGTGGCTCCGCCCCACAGCCAGTACACATGTTTACACGAGGTTGGTGTGACATCAGCACTTGGTGTTGTCCCAAATACAGTAAACAGAACAAGAAAAGAAAAGAAAATGTACTGGATTTCAAGGAAACCCTGAATACCAAGAAATTACACGCCGTTGTTTCATTGAACAACTATACACATTTCTAGCATGTTGGCTGTGTCTTCTACTTAATCTCTTTGCTGTTTCCCAACATTTTGCCCAGTACCACGTTTTTTAAATCAATTTTTGTTTCATAAAACAAATTTTCGAAAAAGATTTTTACACTAGATTTTGGTTTGCTGGAGAACGTGTCTTGTTTTGCCTTGCAAACATCCAAGAAGGAATATGATTCAAAATGAACTCAATTCATTTTTATTTGTATAACCCTTTTCATAAGAAATATTGAAAGCAGCTGCATACACATCTTTTAACACCCGGTGAGTGACAGTGAAATGATAAAACAACCTCAAACAATCAAACATGTTCGTCTATTGATTCTCATGAATTGTAATTTGTTATAATCAGTGGTCTTGTTTTAACATCACATGCACTGTTGATCAGAAGCCCTGCGGTGTTCCTGATCGTGTTCTCACTTCCGTTTATCGATTTACAAGTGATGACAAACAATTATAGCTCACAGGATCTCTTCATTAGTTTTGTGTTTCTGTGATCTGTACAGAATCTCTTTCACTACCTGACGGAGGTAAAGAACGGTGGAGTCGTGAAGATCCCAGAGGTCAAGGGTGATGATGCCTGGAAAGTTTACTTTGACGACGTGTCACAGGAGATTGTGGATGAGTTTGCGATGCGTTTTGGTGTGGAGTCCATTTATCAGGCCATGACGTGAGTAAAAAAAACCTTTCTTACAAACATCATCCAGTTAATGCATCTTTACAGGGTTGGTGTTGAGCGAATATCTTGGATGTTTATGAATCCAGCACATTGTACAATAACCCTCATGGAAATGAGCCCAACTGCCCAAAATGAACGCGTGACTTTAAAAAACGTGCTCAGTTTTTTTTCTGCCAAAGCAATTGTATTTCAGTGTTTCATTACTATCTTCCTCCCTCTCTCCGGCTCTTAGAATTTAAGAGCCTGTTTTATGCCGTTCCGCCCCCTACGCATGTGAAATGAACATCACCGACTGCTCTTCTCTGATGCTCATACACTTCACTAACAGCGTCTAGCTTGTGATAAATCCACAAAGCAATCTGTGCTGAAATATGCCGCTCTTACCTTTAAGATCAGACAAAAAGATAAAAACCTTGCAAATCTGTGCTGAAATACCACACGTGCCTTGTCTTTCCTGCGATATCTGATGCTACAACACATCACTGACAGATTGCTCAGAGCTCATCTTCTTTCTTCTTTTTTTGGCTGAAAGCCCAATTGAGATTATGTTGAACTGAAGTGGTTGCTTGAATAACACACGCTGTAGTTCTCCGTCGCGTTGAGCTGATATTTAAAACTCACGTCAGGCTCTTGTGCTCTCAACAAAGACGCTAGACATTATTCAGCGCTGACGCTTATTGTGCTTCGATAGGAATTTATGAAAGACTTGTTTTGCGTTTGGTCTCCGCGAGGCCCTGCTGATGACTTACGGACGTGTGAACGTGATGATGGCTTTATAAATCACATTGTTTACTAGAAGGACTGAGACCTTCAATGAAAAACTCTCGGTCTTCGTTCTCTCTCTCTTTGTTGGCCGATGAGAGGAAGGTAATTATGTGTAGCCTGATGTGTAGCCGCTCTGTTCTGAGGGCCCTTACCCTCGTAATTGCATCTAGAGTTTATGTCTCTCTCATTCTCTCTCTGCCTCTGGCGTAGTGTTCTATAGCATTGCAGTATAGGTGACTATAAAATCATTTATCAATGCCGAACCCTGCTGCCTGCAAAATAAACCTTTAGCTTAAATAGATTTGTATTTGTATGTTGTGTTATGTTATGTTAAAAAGTCACTTTATGCTTACCCCCTGTCTACACTGCATGCCTCAGGTATGTTGCGACGCGACAAAAGAATCCATTACAATTGGAGATTTTGTCCACACTGGATGCTGTGTGATGCGACAAATGCATTTTTCTTAATGGACCTGTCGTGTGGCGCCACTTGCATCTGGTGAAGACAGGGTGTTAGAGTTCTGATAGAGTAGAGAAAACTGGATATAAATGTGCGGGATGCATTTGACGGCGTTTAAAAGAGACAGGTTGGTTGGAAACCAAGTGGGAGTAGACGAAATGAGATTTCCAGAAGCGCAGGTGAAAGCTCCTGAAATTGAGGTTTGGTCAGCAGATGCCTACGTTCCCAATCCCTTATTTTTATTTTGTCCTGTCAGTTTTTTTATCAGCTTTGTTTAAAACATTCCATTTTTACAACGCTAGCACTGGACCTAAATCATGTTTTTTGTTTTAGTTTCTTACTGACAAATTCCTAACACTGATTAACCCAAGTGTTTTTTCATGATAGTTCAATAATTATATATTTTAAAGTTATGTTTTCAGGGGTTTTACTACTCTTTTTATTGGGACAGGACAGAGAGGTGAAAAAATACTCAGTAATAATAGTTGCTATTTAATTAAAAATGTATTCACATTTAGTCATTGAGCAGACACTTTTATCCAAAGCGACTTACAATGAGGCAAATAATAGAAGCATGTATTTACTGAAGTGGTTATGTGATTTGTGATAATCTGGTGCTTTATACAGCGCTCTCTCAGCAGCGTTTGAATGGTGTGAAGGGTTTTTATAAACCCGTCAAACGTCATAACCTTTTTTTATCTTCACCATAATTGGCTGCCGCCCGGTCCTCTCCCGCTCTCATTTGCATCGAGAAGTTCAGAATTCCCCAAATGTGCGATGCTCTCATCAGCTTTTCTCCTCCGCTGTCAATCCCACAATCCCCTGCCTTAACCTGCTGCTCTGCTCCTGAAGAAAATGAATTGAAAATTCATGCTCTGCTGCCAGCAGACACAGACTGCAGATACACGGCAGAGCTGACTGCACCAGTTTACATCAGCCTAAACCATAAAGAAACTCTGCATTTATGGTGTGTTTTCATACTACATATGACACAAATTTGACAAGGTAAACAACCTCTTTAATGTTCCAGTGAGACCTGCTCAGTTTGTGTCTACGCCAATATATTTTGATTCATTCAGACCTAAATCATCGAAGGACATTAAGTTATTTCATCCATATAACATGTACCTTCATGATGTTTTTAAGCGCAATTGTGGTATTACAATATATATATATATAAGTGGGCAGATGCAATAGAATAATGCACGTCTATGTATATTGTGTATATGCATGTTGTCATATCGGTAGGTTGAACTTGAAATCTGTTGAAAGACGACCTTACCCAGAGTCCATCTGATCTTTTCTCAGAGTGCATGATGGTGTCTGAAATCGCATACGGAGAGAATATAAATATGTTCCTACCTATCGGCTGTTAAAGCAGCACTTTTAATATAGTATTAGTGGGAGTAGTTGTAACACATAGTGACATAGTGCGTCCGCCATGTTTTATGGTCATGTGACCTGTATGCTCTTCGACCTATGACGTTCTAACAACAACCTATACGTGAGCGTTGATAAAAACATAATTTACACAAGACATTAATTTAATAGCAATTACGTTAGAAACGGACATCCACCTTAAAATTTAGGCATTTAGGCATTTGGCAGACGCTTTTATCCAAAGCGACTTACATTGCTTTATCCTATACATTTTACATAGGTACTTGCAATCCCACTGGGATCGAACCCACAACCTTGCGTTGTTAATGAAATGCTCTTACCACTGAGCTACAGGAAAGCACACTTTACTTTTGAAATCTAACCGTTGCTCAGCTCCCGTGGCATCATGGGATAGAAAAGTGTACATCCCATCCACACTCACGAATCTTGGCGGAAATAGTAGACCATCCGGGTATTTCTCGCCTAAAGCATTCTTAAGTTTCGGACATACGACTCGCAACTTATACTCATTTTCGCCTAGTATATGGTTTGGAGGTAGGCGATTTCCGACGCAGCCCTTGTGTTCATCTCGATGACCTTTCCTCGACCCTCTGATAATAAAGTCATGTGATCCGCCCCTGATGTTATTAAAGATGCAGGCCATATTTTTTTTACCGTTCAGCGGTTTTTATTGCTGAAGGGGGGGAAATGAATTCAGTCTGAAATCTTTGACCATCAGCAAAACACTGAGCGCGGACATCACATAACAAACATTACATAGAAGCTTCTTTACATTTCTGGTTTTGTTATAAACAAAATTCTAATTTCTAATTGGATGAACCATTATGGACGTTGTATATACATGTATCTAGATCTAATGTATATTATATCAGTAAGTTTTATTGCTATTTCATATCTCTTGAACATTTTAGCAGTGACACATATCTCATAGTCTTTCCCAGTTGACGTGTTTCTATGGTGTTTCGATATATATACCTATTATTCTAAATAAGACCCCATTCTCATCTCCCGAGCCTAATGAAGACACAAATCCTGGAAAATCACAGGGATCTCGCACAAGATTGCAATTCAAGAGTGGGATTGCAGCAGGGTGCATGGAGGTTAAAGAGGACAGCCGGGTGAAAAGACAGGTCAATACTTTGAGTCAGGTTTTATTTTCCTGATTTACACAGCAGCTCAATGGACCGATGGAGCGGCGAGGAAAGGATTTTAAAAATGAGGAAAGAGCAAATGGCTGGAAGAAAAGCAAGCTGTTACCCGGCAACAGGAAGACAACAGCCTTCCATCAAATATCATTTATTCTGATTTTGCCGTGGGCGTCTTTCGATCATGTTTAAGACAGAAATGTAAGCAGGACGAGAAAATGCTTCACCTTTTCTCAGAGGCGTTATAAAGCCTCATTCTCCCGTGTGTCATGATAAGGTGATCCGGTTCACGGGTCACGCTATCAAAACTGATGAGATCCAAATTCATGTCTGCAGGCATCATGCAGCTTCATCTTACCTGTCATTCTTGACTGGTTTTGCGTCAGGAATATAATATTCTGTACATAATTGTTATTTACGTGGTTGTGTAAATTGTTCTTTTGAAATGGGGACTGTAACTTGTTTGATTTCTGTAAAGATCATTTAATATATATCATGACAGCTCAACATCAGGGAATGTCTGAATATGAACATATGCATACACACATTTATGTTGCAATAAAAAATGTGTTTTCAGTCAGTAGGCGTGGCTTCAGCAGGCAGACTTTAGATAGTGGGTGTGGCTTAAACCATTAGGTTTGGTTTCATTCTGCAGGTAAACCTTAAGCAAATGTGTGTGGTTTAAATAAGTGGGTGTGGCTTCTGTCAGCAGGCATGAATTGGGGCAGTGGGTGTGATTTTGTTTACCTTGTGTGACCTTAAGACAGTGGGTTTGGTTTAAATAAGTGGGTGTGGCTTCTGTCAGCAGGCATGAATTGGGGCAGTGGGTGTGGTTTTGTTTACCTTGTTTGACTTAAGACAGTGGGTGTGGTTTCAATAAATGGGTGTGGCTTCTGTCAGCAGGCATGAATTGGGGCAGTGGGTTTGGTTTTGTTTACCGTGTTTGACTTAAACCAGTGGGTGTGGTTTCAATAAGTGGGTGTGGCTTTTGTCAGCAGGCATGAATTGGGGCAGTGGGTGTGGTTTTGTTTTCCTTGTTTGACTTAAATCTGTGGGTGTGGTTTCAATAAATGGGTGTGGCTTTTGTCAGCAGGCATGAATTTGGGCAGTGGGTGTGATTTTGTCTACCTTGTGTGACCTTAAGACAGTGGGTGTGGTTTAAATAAGTGGGTTTGGCTTCTATCAGCAGGCATGAATTGGGGCAGTGGGTGTGGTTTTGTTTACCTTGTTTGACTTAAATCCGTGGGTGTGGTTTCAATAAGTGGGTGTGGCTTTTGTTAGCAGGCATGAATTTGGGCAGTGGGAGTGGCTTTGTTAACCTTGTGTGACTTAAGACAGTGGGTGTGGCCTAAGGTAGTTGGCCTTTATCCCCTCTTAAACATTAGTTTTGCTTTACATATGCATGCACAGATTTATGTTTAGATGTGTTGAAGTGTATATAGTAAAGTGTTGAGACACATATGATGTCATTCAACTGTTTTATATAAATCGTTTGATTAGGTGTTGAATCTCTCTTCTGTCTGCTTTGTCATCGTGCTTCATTTGAAGCCAAGCTCATGGCTGTTTGCTGCTTATTTGTGGCCGGCATGAATTATTGACATTAAATGTGTTTTTGAGAAATGAAAAATGAGAAAATGAACCCAAAACTGAGAAATGTGTTTATATAGATGATTTATTTATGTGGTGCATTCAACATGACAAATGGCACTGTGTTGTATTTGTGTGTAGCGGTACATGTGTGAGTTGCTGTTCTGCAGCGAGTGTGTGTGTGCGTAGCGTTGAGTTTCAGCCCTGCAGGTCTCAGTCTATTTTTAGTGATCGGCTTCATCCCTCTTTTCTTTCTTCTTTCTTCCCTCTTACATCTTCCTTTAATGAATCTTCTTTAACAGCGGCAGCCGTTACTGGTCTCCGGCTCAACACACGAGCAGAATCCATGTTTCTGTTCCTTGTTAATCCAAAAAAGATTTACATCTTTTACATCTGCACTTATTTGTCTTGTGATGGTGATGTTGAAACCTTCCTGGTTAATATACTCTTCCTAAATCATCTGGATGGGCAACACAGCGTTCACTTGTTTTGTGTTTGGTGCTCATGAGAACTAAATGTGCTTTATTTCCAAGTGAAATTCACTATTATGATCGTGTTATTGGTGAATGACTCGATCTAACATCTGTGTCTCTTTCTTTTTCTCTCTTTTAGTCATTTCTCGTGTCTGTCATCTAAGTACATGTGTCCCGGCGTCCCGGCGGTGATGAGTAACCTGCTTGCCAACATTAATGCCTATTTCGCTCACACCACCACGGCGACCACCAACATCTCCGCCTCGGACCGATTCGCTGCATCCAACTTTGGGGTGAGTTAGACTTACTGCTGTGGGATCAATTCTAAATCAATTTTATGAATGGCTACATGGGCAATTTTGTTGTCTTTTTTTCCATCGGTGTCGTGCAGAGGGAGAAGTTTGTTAAACTTCTGGATCAGCTTCATAACTCTCTGAGGATTGACCTCTCCAAATACCGGGTGAGTAAGAGCAACGGTTACAGACATGAGATCCTGAGATATTTTTCCTGGGGCTCTACAGATGCGTTTTCTGTTTCCCTTACTGAAGGAACATGTCTTATCTTTTATTCATTGCCATGGAGATAATTAAACCTCTCCATCACTTTAACTGATCCCGCTCCTTAATTTACGAGGATGTTCAAACACTTTGCGAGCTCTACATTGCTTTAATGCACAGATGCGGATACAATTTGGTGTCTGAGAATAAAGACTTGATCTTGTGCTTGAGTTGTGAAGCTCTTCCTTCTTCTAGAATTGTGACGTCTCTTCAAATCTAGATGAGGGAAATATCACCGGATCAGTGAGGCGTTTTGTGTCGAGCTGTCGTGTGTTTTAGTCCATGACTTCTAGAATTTGCTTGTAGACTGTGTGGTCCATCTACGGTTCTGTCTCGTTCTTCCACAGCACTGACAGGGCGATCACATACACACACACACACACTCGACAGGCCGGCGTCCGGGGGATTCTGTGCTCTTGTTACCTTCCTCTGTCTCCCGTCAGCTTCCAGGCAACACACACTGACAGTAAAACACTCCCCCTCTGTAGGACTCGTTGGATTTGACTCTAATGAAATTCAGAAAGCAAAGTGAATTTCCTTTCCTCACTACTTGGAGGGATGTGGCCGAGGCACGTTTATTAGATACATTTTCACGAGCTGATGGGTTGTCTACATCATACAGTAGATATATGATTTACTAACACTTTGTGAACTTCATAAAAGACTGAACTTTTCTTTAAAAGCAGCACAATGGCTATGGTTGTGTTGAGGATGATTCCCAGTAAGTTTCCCCCCAAGGAACACTTTGGTTGCCAGCACCAGTTTGGTGGAAATAAGGGTGATGACGTGACTGCCCGGAGGAGAAATAAAAATGAAAGAAATTAGACTGTATTAGAAGAGTATGGAGGTGTTAAATGAATGTAGATTGAAGAGGTCCATCTGGATTTGAGCGAAATTTGATGAGAAATGTTTGAGTTTATGTTGAGATCTTCAATAATATACATTTTTGATTGGAGACGAGACAAATCTGAGCTCAGTCGGAAACTCTAATGACAGAAACATTTGTGAGATTTATGACAGGAGTAATATCTGAGATACGCAGGAGACTTAATCTCATTGATGTCTAGGAGATAATGTAAATATTGAATATCTCATGTGTTATTTTGGGTGTAGTTGATAAATGCCATGTGTATCTCCGGTGGAGACGTCCTGATGATTTTTCATCAAAACTCTCCTCTGATTCTGACACAGGGTTTAATGATCTCTAACCTGAGCAGTCTGTTACCAGCCGGCCTGAAGCATGGACCATATGTTCACTTCTCCAATATTCTCTGAACTTTCACATAGTCCAAACACATTTGGGTTGATTATGTTTATGTAAAAAAGCAGTCTTTCCTATGTGATTGTGAACTTTTATTTTGTTTAATTTGTATATTTAAACGCTTCTGTCACACTCAACATTACACTTATATAAAACTATACACTGAAAAATGATACTTTTAACTAAATTATATTATGGACGCAACAGAAATATGTTATCTCGACTCAAATAATTAATGTATATTGAAATAAACTGAACTGAGTAAACTTAAACAACCTTGTCCAAATAATGTCCAAATAACTTAAATCAGGTTATTATAGTTTTGATTTTAGTTTTATTTAGTTTTTTAAATATTTTAAATTAGCTTTTATTATTAGATTTTTAGTTTTTGTGTTCATTTGAGTTATATTTTTGCAAGGTATATACTTTTGTCATTTTATAATTTATTGGTTTATTTTTAATGTTGCTATATTAGATTAATTTATTGTTATTTTAGTTTTATTTAAGTTTTTGTTTATGATTATAATTTTACTGTTTTAAACTTTCTTCAGTTTATTTTTGAGAAAACATTTCAAATTGTCCTTGAGTTAAGATTTTCCAATAATATTTAGGTCAATATTTTATTTGATTTCAATGAACAGGAACGTTTTCAAAGTTGTAATATTAGTAAACTAAAATAACCTTAAAGTATTTAAGTAACGTTAACATGTTTCAATTCCAATTCATTTATCTCAACTCAAATGGGTTAAGTAAAGTGATTCAAAATAATTGTGTTAACTTGATTTATTTAGGTAAATTGAACAAGCACCAAATATTATTTTGATCTACTTGATTTAAACATGTTAATTTAAAATGTTAACATTTAGCTAACACAATGCAATCGTGTTTGAACAAAAAACCTAATAAAATAGTGTTAAAACAAAATTAATTGTTTAAATAAAGTGAACAGTATCATTTTTTTAAGTCTACAGATAAACAACATTTTAGAGTCAGTTTTAGCAAATCTTTGTGGCTGTTCTATCCTTTCTAAGAATGATTAGCAAAATCTCGCAGCAAAACTCAAGACGGCAGCACATGATTGTCAATCACTTTTCTCATTCAGACAGCAGAAAGTCAAGTCATTATGTAACTGTGCTCAAAACCCGATGACATTTCAAACCCATCAGCACAATTTAACAATCATCACACCGACGCCGGCTCCCGCACGCTTTCTTCTAAGGGACCTTCGGCTGCGCACGCGTCTGCGCCGTCTGCGCACACATGGCCTCGCAGCAAAATATACTGTATTTCTTCACGGTACAGCGAGCACGCTGATAGCTTTACTACCCGAGAACACATTTTCTCTGTCTGTTGTGGCTTTTGCTTGGCTGCTAAATTATGATATATTTTGTCACTGACGCTAATGAGGACGGTTTGGGTTATTAATATTGCCGATGCACAATGCACCCGGGGGAACCAAGATGGCACAACGTTGGCATATATTCAACCATCTGCATCTCTGCCAAAGTCTGAACAAACAGAGTCAAAGTGTTTATCTGAATGTTTGATAGTAGACACATTTTATTAGATCTGCTGCACTGCCAGGGACCCAAATAAAACCTGAATTTGACATCAATGGCTCTATAATGGTTTTTATTTGAGTTGATGCTCGAAAAGGCAGTTTCCTGTGTATTTAGTTTAAGTTGTCGTCTTTACTCTGACCTCTTTATTCAACAAACTGCTGCATTATAAATGTAATATCATATCTAGGATCAAAGATAACAACGATGGAAACAAATGTTCTCATGTTTTCAAATGGTGTCTGATTTTTTCGGTGTGTAGGATAACTTCCCTGCTGGAAACCCAGAGAGACTTCAGGACCTCAAATCCACCGTCGACCTGCTAACAAGCATCACCTTTTTCAGAATGAAGGTACGGCACACACACACATTTTTATACAGGGTGTTAAAGTGGGATGAAAGCATGTGACTCAGCAGCTCTATATTTTATACACACTTAAACACACAATTAAAAGCCCTCATGCATTGAACGACAAAAGGGAATTGTTGAAAAGGAAAGCACCAGGGTTCTCCTGCCATCACGGGAGCTCAAAATATTGTGGCAGTTGTTATGTAATGTGATCTAGACACAGTGAGACTTTCCAGAATTAAACGGCAGAATATATTAAACACTCCAATTATCAAATCTCTACAGTATTTTCCAAGAAATATAAAGATCAGCTTTCACCCTATAATTCCTAATCATTTCTATATTACATGACCTGTAGTTTGACATCCAGTGTTAGGTTTAACTAGTTACTTAGTAATAAGTTACTTTAATTTAAAAAGTTAATTAAAGGACGGGATTACTCTGTCATTTAATAACAGTTACTTTTGATGTAATTGAACTAAATACAGTGTAATGCATACAATACCGGAATTGACATTAAAATTCAGCCTAAATTTAAAATGCATGCATTAATATATCTTTCCCACATTTGTAATACTTTAGTCCATAAATGAGAATACTTTATGAAGTTAAATATTATTTATTTTAATGAACTGTAGAGTAGTTTCAACTAATCAAGGGTGATGTAGGATATAGAGAGTAATTAGTAATAAGTAATGAGATACTTTTTGGAGTGAGTAATTTGTACAGTAATCTAACTACACTATTAAATATGTAATTAGTAACTAGTAATTCATTACTTTTTCAGAGAAACTTGCTCAACACTGATGACATCATTTGCATGTTATTGATGTCACTTTGCAGGTGATCGATGAACTAACAATATGTTTTGAAAACTTTTATCCGTCTTTGTCAATGACCTCAAAACTATTTTGACCACGTAGGTCCTTCTGCATTAACTAATGTGACCAGATTAGTTTTAAAACCTAAACGTTCAAATCAACGTGAAGTAAAATGAATGTATGCTTCTGAAGTATTGTTCGATGTTGATGCGTGTTGGCTAATGTAGTTAATTGATGTTGACAAATGGAAACTTATTGTTAAGTGTTGCCATGATAATCGTAATGAGAATAATGTCACAATTCAAAAATTCTTAATGGTGTTTAACGAGCTTTCATTTATTTTAGTGCAAAATGATTGCGTGGGATGCAATATGAAGCAGACATAAGATTGCAGATTTGTAAATCTGATATATTTGGGTCATTGACATCAGAGTCAATGCGTTGTGTGTTAATCGCCTGAGGTGCAAATGAGTTTCAAATCAAGTTTTCTAAGTTCTGCTTTAACAGATGTGTTTCACTTCAGCACACACAGATAAAGGAGAACAGTACAGAGAATATCGTTCCATTGTTTTCTCATATGTTCCGCTTCATTGGGTTTATATATACAGGGCGGTGCGTCTTAACCATCTTTAATGAAACATTTCTTACCAGCACTGCGGGGTTTCAATGATTTCTCATTTGTTCGCATAAAACAGAATATCTTGCTCATGAGATACATTGAATTTATTTGAGCGCACAAACAACTGACTTGTTTTGAGCCTCCATGACAATCAGATTTTTTTTACGTAGGCCATTTCTATTTGTGACTATCGGTCATATACATGGGAAATATATTCAGAGTAAATGTGTTTGGGGATTTGTACTGCTGAAGGACTTTTTGTGCTTCTAGCTTTAGTTAAGAGAACATCATAGCAGCGGCGGGCCTGCGACCGCTGTTAGTAAACTGAGGCCAAGTCTCTGTTGTGCAGTTAAGATGCATTTTAATAAATGACAGCCCATTGCAACTGCAGGTCAATACGAGTTGTAAAAAAGCCTTCATATCCAATACAGAGAATAAATAGAGATTGATTTTTCTCCTCTTTCTCTCCTCCCAGGCTATCAAAGTTCATTTTCTCGCATCCACACACATTTGCCCTTCAGATTGTCACATCCAGTGCTGCATGTGAAACGTCTTTGTGTTCACATGTGTGTTGGAGGTGTTGAAGTAGATTCTGAAATAAGGTTCATGTTTTCTGAAGTGACAAGATTGGCTTTGGGATAGTAAGCGAAAAATAAAAAATCCGTCATCGTTTATTCACCCCCATGTCTGCTCTTTAACTTGAAATATTTGTTGAAAGGTTTTAATGGAAACATATTTTCGACTTTTTTTACATCATTTTTTTCATTTATGACCCTGGACCACAAAACCAGGAAGAATTTTAGTTAATCCAAAAATACGGTGTATGGGTCAAACGATCGATTCTTCTTTTAGTTTTATGCCAGAAATCATTAGGATATTAAGTGAAGATCATGTACCTTGAAGATATTTTGTAAATTTCCTACCGTAAATATATCAAAACTTTATTTTTGTGAGTAATATGCTATGCTAAGGACTTCAACTGGACAATTTAGGGTTAGGCGATTTTCTCAGAGAATTTTCTCAGATGTCAGAGTTTGCTTTTCGGCCAAATATCGTCCTATCCTTACAAACCATACATGAATGGAAAGCTTGTTTATTTAACTTTCAGATGATGAAACAATGACCCTGAATACTAGTCTTGTTGTCCAGGGTCACATTTTTAAGGCAACTCAATAACTGTTGTGGTTAAAATCAAAGATTATAATTCAAAACATGACTTTGCCTGTAAAGAATTTGTGTTTCTTTAAGTAGCAAGTGCTTCAGGCATTAGGAGATGATGTCACAGCCGACACACACACACACACACACACACACACAGTTTTGTCAGGTCACTAAGCAGATCTCAGATCCTTTCCAAAGAGCGTCAACACTTTAATGAGTGACAGCTCAGCAGGCAAATCAGTGAAGTGCAGTTAAAGAGGCAGAGGAAGCCCCGACCCCCGAGAGCACCGCCAGGCAGAGAATAAATACTCCAATTGTCACAATGCATTATGGATAACGAAAGTTCGCCCATGTCAGGGGGATGTTAATGCCTCCCCTTAGTGCCTGCGTTCAGAAACACCAACACGCCACGCTCATAGGATGGGACACATTAGTTGTTTACATAAGACAGAAACGCATAAATAAATACGCAATTTTTTGCTTAACATATACTGTCGACCTGGAGGATTCTTAGAACAAGAGAAAGGCCGTGTGTGTGTGATTATTTGTGTTTGTTTAGTCAAGCATCATCACGTCTATTGCAGTTACTCAGAGTTTGAGAAGAAAAGTGTTAAACCTCTTTGCATAACTTGTGTTACAAATGTAAATGATCCTCGTGGCATTGTTTAATCTCATAGGTTTGCATTGACAAAGACATGAGAGACTTTTTTAAAGCTGAATGTTGTTGAGAGCAGAGCCAGTAAGCAACCGCAAGACAATGAAATCAGGAGAACTTACTTTACATCCATAAATCAATGCACTAAAAACACATCAACCGCATAACAACAGACTAAAATCCACCAACAACATCTCAGTGAAAAGCACTTAGAGCACCTCAGGAACAGCATTCAGACCGATTTTAACACCCTAGCAACCACAGAGCATCATAGGAAACCGCCAATGAAACATAAAAAACGTGTATGTGTTATATTTGAGTAATGTAAAGGGTTTTGTTTGTAGGTTCAGGAGCTTCAGAATCCTCCCAGAGCCAGTATGGTGGTTAAAGATTGTGTTAAAGCATGTCTGGATTCCACATACAAGTACATCTTTGACAACTGCCACGAGCTCTACAACCAACTGCTGGACCAGGTAAGAGAAAAACTCTCTGCCTGAAATCTACATTTGATATAAATATTTTATAGATTTATTTTGTTTACTTACATATACTTTATTATATATGTCATTTTATATTTATCCCTTACTTAGCACCTTTTTTTACTCTAATGTTTGTGAGAGTGAGAGAGAGAGAGAGAGAGAGAGAGAGAGAGCAGTGACTCTACAAATTAAACAGTATTTTTCTTTTCCAGTAGCGAGTGGTTTTGTCCAGTGATATATGGTGCTGAAATGTTTTCTCTTCTGCTCAGTTCATGTTGTTTTATTTTATGTAAACATCTCTGTATTGCGAATGTACATGCAAGTGTGTAAATATGCAAAGGCACAAGGAGTTTCAGGATATTTATTCTTTTCATCGTGATATGAAAGCAAGACTCATTGAACTGAATGGATGTACTTTTCAGTGTTTTCCATTTTAATTTGTCATTCAAGTAGTTTTTCACTTTTATTGCTGTAATAGTGATCATTTGTCGTTGCCAAGCCTGCTTTTAATGCGCCTTACTGGCCCAACGGTTATTTTATAATACCTGTGTTTTAGTATTAGGAGTCTCAGGTTTTTTGTTGATGTGGTTATGGTGTGGTCCTGATCCAACACTTGAATTAATTTACTGTAAATTATGAGTACTGTCATTTCTATCTTAGCAAACTTCAGTCTTACAAAGTAGATTCTCCATTACTGGTGTGGACAGTGACCCTCTCATAAGAACATCGCTTAAATCTGATCTCCACAGTTACACACGACAAGAAGATTTCTCACGGTCCATCCACAATGTACAACACACGCGCACACGCACACCAAACATGACATAATGCTTTGACCCCTTAGTTCACACAATTTCTCATCTCACACCGAGTTTGTTACGCTCTGTGAAAATTGTCCCTTGCTTTTCTTTCTCTTCATTGTAACTCCCTATAATACACTAAAATGAGTCTATAAAATAGTTTCCCATGTCACAAGTCTGCTGAATTGCGAATTTGACCTTCTAATAGTCACATTACTGGCTTCACTGAACTGTACGTCCCCAGACCCTTTCTGTGAGACATGAGACCCTTAGGGGGTCTTCCATAATATTTCAACACAACGAAACACCTCGTCATCCACACACGTCACACATTCACATTAAAACAGAGATCACTCTCAGTGTCTGACCTTGTGTGAGATTCACACACAGCAGGATTGTCTTGTGTTTAATGTTTAATGTTCCTCAGGACGTTCCTCTGGTGTTCTTCTGGTTAGTGACAGAAACTGACAGATCTTGTTGGGATTTGTTGAGTTGTGCTGCTTGTTTGGAAGCAACACTCGAGTCATTCCAGCATAACAATCGTAATGACTTCTCTTGACTCTTCTTCCTACACTACATTTCACCCGCCGTAACATTTTGTACTTTTGTACAGGAAGAGTTGATTTAAGATGAGCTTAATGTAATGAATCGACGGCCCATGCCAAAATCATGAGGAAATATATTGCCTAAAAATAAAAAATAATCCTAAAATAGGAATACTCCACACGCCTTAATTCGATTTGAATTCACTACGATTATGACTTTAGACGGATTGAGGTAATAAAAAAGCTCTGTTCACATGATGCATTCTTAATCAGAGTATTGTCTTAATCGTGTTAATATCGGAATATTGATGTCCATGTAAACGCAGTGTGTCACATTTCAGCTCTGAAATTTCCAACGATTGAAATATTCACATTATATTGGACGCTTTTTCATTTGACATAATTATTAATATCTGTAATTTCCTTTAAAATCTAAAGACTGAAACATAGATTCTACTTAAAGTGATGACTTGGACATGTTTTTGACAGTTTATTTTAATATCAAAGGCCCATATTTAAAAAAAAGAATCACATTGAAACACTGCTTCCGATATTTTCGTCCGTCATAAAAAAATTCAGACTTGGATAGATTTTCTGCGTTTTTAGCATTCGTGGCAAGTTTTTTGAGAGGTGTTTTGACCATTCAGAGACAACGTACAAACCGGCCCCAAATACGAAAAAACGTATACGAAAATTTTGGACTGTATATGCAAAGTACTTTACTCTTTATAAAAGAGCGTCTTTTGGAAATTGGATTGATTTTTCGCTCAGATTCTCATCCTCAGGCAAACAGAGAGACACCCAGTGAATCTCCATCAGCCCTGTATAATGCTCACAAACCCTCGGCCAGAGGAGAGAGATGAATCTCTAGCGGAGGAAAGGTTTATTTTTAGTGACTTTGGATCAGAAACATCTCATCCTTGTTGGTAAACTCGGCAAAAGCCTGTTCAGGGGAAAGAGGACTTTGTTTCTGCTATCAGAGTGGGTGCATTCTCTTGATGTCTTATATCTAAAATATAACAGAATTCCGGAAGGGGGTTATATAATCACGTCAGGAAGCTCTTAAGACACGAGTGGGGTGGGGGGAGGTCAGAAACAACCGAATCCTGTTAGTGTGATGTGTGTGAGAGAGATAGAGGGAGATGGAGGTTGAAGAATAAAGAAACGTGGATGAAGGGAATTGACAGAATTGAGGATTTTTTTGTCTTTTGAGATTCAGTCCCCAGTGATGTTAAAGGATTTCAAACAGCTCTCACGACAAATCAGAGCACCGTTCAAGTCAAAGCCTCCAATCAAAAGAGCTGAATAGAACTCTTAGGTTACTCTATAGATTTTTTCAGCTCAGAAATGTGCAATATTCCGTTCAGGAATATTTCACAAATCTGCCCTGCGTGTTTTTTCTCTCGTTCAATACCATGTTGCATCTCATTACAGAAGTAAAATAGA
>CM056461.1:1762850-1895350 GCA_029783895.1 Triplophysa bombifrons
AACACTTGTTAGTGTTTAATGTTCATTTATCTTAAAAGTTTTAAAGAGTTAGTTATATTTTTGAGTTTTGTGGTTACCCTTGTTCAGAAAATTGTTGCCTTTGGTTAGGTCGTGGGCGGTAACAATAACATTTTTTGCATTTCTCTTGAGTTCTATTTTCTCAATATCATCTTATTAAAGTTAAATGAGATAATGTCTAATAAATTTTACAAATGTATAATATAAAAAATGTTGAACATTTCATTTTATTTTAGTGTTTTTATTTGACCTACAGACTTAGTTGCTCTAAGTTCCAATCATTAAGTATACTAAATTCATTGAATAAACAGGAACTGAATGAAACTGTAGAATTTATTTTGGTTGAAGTAAAAATATAAATTTTAGGATAACTGAAGTTAATTAACTCAATACTTTAAAACAAAACAAAGCCTGTTAAATTGATTCAACTAAACAACATTGCTTTTACCTTAAGCAATTAACTTACATTTACTGAAATAAAAAATGTTATTTAATTTCAATGTAATCCAGTTACGTGCAACCAGTTGACATAAAAAAGTTAAGTTAGTCCAACATATTATTTTTTTGAGTGCACTCCAACTAAAACGTGAGGCGTCCGACACACATAAGCAGCGCGCAAAATGCTCCCTGCCAATTGAAAACAATTAAAAACAGGGGCGTCTAACAGCAAAAAACAAGTTCTGTCTGATCGCCCCCTCACAAACAGTTTTTTTTGGCAAAAAAGGTTACTCAGATTATAAATGTAACAAGGAGATGGGTCTTTAAAAAACCTTTACTAAATGGTTCTTTGTGGAACCAAAAATGGTTATTCTATGGCATCGGTGTGAGGAACCTTTTAAGCACCTTTATTTTTAAGAGTGTACTTACGTCTGACCATATTTTAATACAAACATGTTATAAGTGGTGGACCTCAGGGAAAGAAATCCAAATATTACTTTTGTTTGTGATACTACAGTAGTGGCCAAAAGTTTTTGAAGGGACATAAATGTGTTTTGCAAAGTTTGCTGCTTCTGTATTTGAAGATTATTTTTCAAAAAACATAATTATGCCAAGTGTCAATATTTTCAGTGTTGAGCCTTGTTTTTCACAACCTCTGTAATTCGCTCTGGCATGCTAGATAATTACTTATGGGCCAAATCTTGACTGATGGCAAAGTTTCTTGGCTTGTTAATGCTCTGAGATGATCACAGTTTGTGGGTTTCTGCTTATCCACTCGCTTTTTGAGGATTGACCACATGTTCTCTACATGGGATTGACATCTGGGGAGTTTAAAATGCATCGGATCACTCATGATAGTCTATAAACAATGTGAATGAATACCCCAACAGCTTAAAGCAGAAACTTTGCAAAACACAACATTGATGTCACTGCCAATACTTGAGCCCTGACTGTATTAAAAAAGCGACCAATCAGAATGCACAACTCTTTCAGCACTGCGAATTTGAATTCAGCACCACGGACAGCTCCATGTCACTGTTTTTGTCTTTCTACGCAATGAAATAAAGAAATCTAGATGTCTAACTGTAGGAGCCTGAGAGGTCCAAAGCTCTGGGGTTGGTAGGGAAGCGTCCTGCTGTGGAACACGGCCCAGAGAGATGCCAGAAATAGACTGGCATGATGCCCAATTGTCCATCAAATACGCTTGAAATGATCTCAGAAAAGCATAGTGAGAGTCGGTGAGGGCGGGGAAGGGGGGATGGGTGAGAGTTTTTATTCTGCCAATCAGATCTGTGACAAATATCCATCATCAGAATAAATCCTGGTTGTGCCAAGTAATGTCACCTGTAATCCAACACATCTCATGTTCTTTATCCAGAGTTTCACCCGCTGTGAGACGCTGTTGAGGTGATTCTGTTGTGTTTTAAAATGGTCGGATCGGGCTAATCAATGAGGACATGAAACGCTTCTAGATTCTCTGAATCCACTTTTTTTTTGTTTTTGGGGTGTAAATGATTGTAATCACAGATTAGAGTCCTGCGTGTGTGTGTGTATGTGATCTGCCTCGAGTGAAATGTCTTATTAAGTCAAACGCTTTACCGAAATACACTGTGTTAAAAGAAGTCTTCCTGTTATCAGTTACCCTGATTAAATTATTTAAACTTTACAAAACGCTGCCTGTGAGAGGGAGAAAAAGGACAAACGGTGTCATTTATCTTAAATGAATCTGTCTCTCTTTGTTTTTCTTTCTATAGGCGAGGAAACAGGATTTGCCGCGGGAGGAACAGGGTCCGTCTATAAAGAACCTGGACTTCTGGCCCAAACTCATCACTCTGATGGTGTCTATAATTGATGATGACAGAACAGCCTACACACCCATCATTAACCAGTGCGTTACACACATCTTTTTTGTGTAGTTGTATAAGAAAAGTAGATCAGAGAGACAACCTTTAAGTGTTTGTTAGTAGCACATACGTGTATGTTATCTAAAAAGCTTAAAAGTGGATTACATTATTTCTAAACACAATGCAATGAAATGCAATACTGCATGTGGTCACGCGTAGAATCCTATTTTTCTCACAGTCTGTTTATCTCTTGGTTCAAGCTTTTTTCCTTATTCAGCTCTTTCTTCTGTCCTGCTATTCATTAACTCAAACCATTCAGAGGAAAGTTCTCGAAACAATACCAATACGTGTGTGTATCTGTTTTTCCTTAATACATTTCTTTAGTATTGAAGCTAAAAATGAAAATGAAGTAGATTTACATGTATTTAAGGGAATAACAGTTGAGCTTTAAGTCTGTGTATCTGTGTAAATTCTGCATTTGAATCGCCACAACGCCACAAAAAATGCTGCTTCGCAGATTTTTCAGATTTCTAGTTTTACATAGACACCTTCTGGACTTTGCTTTCACATGATATAGACTTCACCATCTGAACCAACACATGCTAAATGATCCAGTCCCTACATATTTAGATTTGTACATCAAATCAGCCCAAAAGACATTTTAAACCACGAACTGTATCTCTTGAGATTCGACTGAATGAATCTCTCCACTGCATCTATACAGTGCTTCCGTCCATCTCAGAGCAATTAAGCCGGTCCTAAACCGAGCTGAGACTGGTCTAAATTGGTTTGAAGATTGTTTTTGAGCAGTGGTGCTGAGCACAGAACCGATCAATTCACTCACCGATACGGTACGGCAGCGGATACAGCGGTTGCCATAGAAACAGCACTGGTGATAGAGCAGTGGAATTGGAGCCTGTGTACAATATGTGCTAAATTTTGTGAATGTGCTCAAATACTCGCTTACGTTAAGCGCTCTTTCTCATAGTGACTGAAGCGTTTCCTCCACACTGCAGTTATAACATTGGTCTCATGCATGTGTGAGGTTTTGAGTCGTCCAAAACCCAGATCCCTAATGAAGATGAATGTACGAATTTCCAGCTGAACAGATTGCTTCATTAATGTAATGGCGTGTGTTTTTATTTGCGTTTAGGTTCCCGCAAGAGCTGAATATGGGCCGAATTAGTTCTGAGATCATGTGGAACCTCTTCGCTTTGGATATGAAGTATGCGATGGAGGGTGAGTCCCGCTTCATCTTTAAAGGTTTCAGCAGATTCAGAGGTTTTGCTTACAGATGTCACAGATCAACTCAACCAAACCGAGTTATCAAATCACAGCTCTTCTGATAAACTGTTTAATGTACAGTTTGTTGTCTCATGTTTTAAATGGGTTGTATAGTAAATGGAGTAGACGTTGAATGTAGCTAAATGTGGGCGGTCTCTTGTTGAATGACACTTTTATTATACTGTATATGACCGTTGCTTTATAGTAAATACTTTGTGGGTGTATCAAATTGGTCTGATGTGGTTAAAGTTTGTTTCTAGAGGATCGAGTTTGGGTATTTCATACACCGGAAAGTTATTTTACTTAACACTTAAAAAGACTTTTAGATTGATGCACTTGCCAGACAGTTTTATACAATATGACTTGCAAGCATTCTGTCTATACATTTGTTTTTCATCAGTTTGTGTGGTCTCTGGCCCATGAACTTTGCATTACAGGAACACGTAAGAACAAATGTTATGATTACAGAATGTTACACTCGTGAAAAAAAAGGTGCTTCAAAAGGTTCTTCGATGCCATTGAAGAACCTTTCGTTTCCATAAAGACCCTTAATCATCTGACCGTTCTTCAGATTATAAGAAAGCAAGAAAGAGATGGTTCTTTAAAGAACCTTTGACAAAATGGTTCTACTATGGCATCGCAACCTTTTAACCACCTTTATTTTTAAAGGTGTATGGTGTGCCTCCAACGCATTGGTAAAGAATTGGCATTCTGGTGATGGGAAAGTGTGGTTTGGATTGAATTTTGTATGGATGTTATTTGTGATAGTAATTGTTTGTGATGTTGGTGTCAGTAGGACAGAGGTCTAGAATTCTGATCGACCCGTGATATTTGAATCTAACCACAAATGGCCTGCTATCAAAAGCTATGGCGTGCACACACACACTTTTATCCAGAGCTATTCTACAGTAAAAGGTGAATGAATGTGAAGGTTATTCTCTCTCTCTCACACATAAAAATGCACACACGTCTGAGAGTGGAGCATCAGAAGGGTTTTGCCCTCTAATGAACACACACTCACACTCATAGACTTATAAATGTTATATAAATTTGATCCTTCTATATGTATGTGTATATGTGTGAATATTTTGCTCTGGCAGTCTGAAAATGAAGTGTTTCACAGAAGGTTCTCTCTGGGAGACACAGCACCAGCTACAGTTGAAAGAAAAAGTATGTGAACCCTTTGAGCTTACTTGGATTTCTTCATAAATTGGTCATAAAATGTGTTCTGATCTTCATCTTAGTCACAACAATAGAGTAACACAGTCTGCTTAAACTAATACCGCACAAACATTATATGTTTTCATGTTTTTATTGAACACAACATGTAAACATTCATAGTGCAGGGTGGAAAAAGTATGTGAACCTTTGGGTTTAATAACTGGTTGACCCTCCTTTGGCAGCAATAACCTCAACCAAACGTTCCTATATAGTTGCAGATCAGATCTGCACAACAGTCAGGAGAAATTTTGGACCATTCCTCTTTACAAAAGTGTTTCAGTTCAGCAATATTCTTGGGATGTCTGATGTGAATCGCTCTCTTGAGGTCATGCCACAGCATCTCAATCGGGTTGAGGTCAGGACTCTGACTGGGCCACTCCAGAAGGCGTATTTTCTTCTGTTGAAGCCATTATGTTGTTGATTTACTTCTATGCTTTGGGTTGTTGTCCTGTTGCATCGTCCATCCTCTGTTAAGCTTCAGATAGCGGACAGATGGTCTTAAGTTTTCCTGCAAAATGTCTTGATAAACTTTGGAATTCATTTTTCCATCGATGACAGTAATCCGTCCAGGGCCTGAGGCAGCAAAGCAACCCCAAACCATGATGCCCCCTCCACCATATTTCACAGTCGGGATGAGATTTTGATGTTGGTGTGCTGTGCCTTTTGTTCTTTCCAAACAACTCAATTTTGGTTTCATCTGTCCACAGAATGTTTTGCCAGTAGTGCTGTGGAACATCCAGGTGCTCTTTTGCAAACTTCAAACGTGCTGCAATGTATTTTTTGGACAGCAGTGGCTTCCTCCGTGGTGTCCTCCCATGAAGTCCATTCTTGTTTAATGTTTTCCTTATTGTAGATTTGTCAACAAAAATGTTAGCATGTGCCAGAGATTTCTGTAAGTGTTTAGCTGACACTCTAGGATTCTTCTTCACCTCATTGAGCATTCTGCGCTGTGCTCTTGCAGTCATCTTTACAGGACGACCACGCCTAGGGAGTGTAGCAACAGTGCTGAACTTTCTCCATTTGTAGACAATCTGTCTTAACGTGGACACATGGACATCAAGGCTTTTAGATATACTTTTGTAGCCCTTCCAGCTTTATGTAAGTCAACAATTCTTGATCGTAGGTCTTCTGAGAGCTCTTTTGTGCGAGGCATGGTACACATCAGACAACGCTTCTTCAGAACAGCAAACTCAAAACTGGAGTGTGTTTTTTATTGGACAGGCCAGCTTTAATCAACACATCCAATCTCATCACATTGATTGGACCCCAGGTTGGCTGACTCCTGGCTCCAATTAGCTCTTGGAGAAGTCATTAGCCTAGGGTTTCACATACTTTTTCCACCCTGCACTATGAATGTTTACATGTTGTGTTCAATAAAAACATGAAAACATATAATGTTTGTGCGGTATTAGTTTGAGCAGACTATGTTTCTCTATTGTTGTGACTTAGATGAAGATCAGAACACATTTTAAGACCAATTTATGAAGAAATCCAAGTAAGCCCAAAGGGTTCACATACTTTTTCTTTCAACTGTATAGGTTGCTAAGGAACTTGTGGATTACACACACACTCGCTACACACTTGCTCTGTTTTCACAAATCCCCAAATTTTTGTGTTGACATTGATGTGCATTAGCTATTATATACACACACAGCTCAGTTGGTTTGAGCTGTCTTGACGTGTCAACTTCTGGCTCAATTAATAGCTTGACTATTAGGGTTTGGTGCTGGAAGATATATTTGACGTGATTTTCATGCCAATGCTTTAATTGATGGCGTTAATTTTATTTACAAACAGGTATGATTCTGACTATGCTTATGGGCGTTAATCTGAAATTGTACTGTATATACTATATATCACCAACAATGAGATTAAAGAATATCTGTATGGAGCCAACCAATTTAAGTCAATTTATTATACATGCCTTTTTTTTTAGATTCAAGTTTTTGTCACATACACAGTTATATAACCAGTAGTGAAATGTAAATATTGTCTTTAACTTCACACAAATGTGTCTCTGTCCAAATAACCTCATTATAATCTCCACTAACAGAAGATGTGAAGATTTACCCATCTGTTCAGTAGATGAACACGTTTAAAGTCATTCTGAGCTCGGTAGTGAAATATTGACAGTATCTGCTGAATACAAAAGTAATGATGCCCGTTCTACTGTAAAATCCACTGCCGTTTAAACACTTTATTAAGATGTAAGAAAAACAGTTTCCATCCAAGCTTCTGTATCGTTTCTCTTCAAAATGATTGAGTAAATCAGTAAAAATGCAGTGGATGATATGATATGAAATGCAGAGTTGACACATCTGACAGTAAAGATTCAGATCAGATCAAACAGAAGTGTCATCATAAACTTTATTATCCCGGGTTTAAATATTTATCTTCCTCATTACCTTGTTATCCATTAACTGTTTAAATAATGCTGAAGTATTAAAAAACTCTGGATGAACAGATGATACAGTTAAAGGGACTTAATTAGATCAAGTTTGGATGTGATGAGGTATTGTGTTAACAAATTTTAAAGACACACTTTAAAGAACGTCTCCACGTTCTCCGAATAAACTGCATCAGATCATCTGCCGGGAATAATAATGTGTGCATGATGATTGTCTCCTTCAGAAGAACAAAATAATGATGTAAATAAATGGCAAATAAACATGAGCAATGATGCCTTTGAGAGGTGAACCTGCTGTTCTCAGGTGTTTGATGTGTAATTCAACTTTGAGATGGTGTGTGTCACAGTTATTTTAGCTCGGTTAAAATGTGAAATGACAGAAACCCCTACTGAGATAGAAAATCTTGTAAAAGGGATAATTTGCCCAAAAATGAAAAGTATGTCAGGATTACTCAACCTTACGTTTTTCCAAGCCTCCAAACAGAGAGAAAGATATTTGGAAAAATGTTAGCAACCGAGATTTCTGGGGCACCATTGACTACCGAAGTAGATTGTTGTGTATTTTTTGTATAATGTTTTTGTTCTGTTGAACACACAATGATACATTAAGAAGAATTTAGGAAAACAAACAGTTCTGAGGCACCATTGACTACCATTAACATTTGTCCTTCTATGGTAATCAATGGTGCCCCAGAAATCTCAGTTGCTCATTTTTCTAAATATCTTCTTTCTGTTTAACAGATCAAAGAATTGTATACAGGTTTGGAACAACTCAAGGTTGAGTAATTCATAAATCTCCCTTTAAATGAACGGTTGTTGGTGCGGTGATATGAAGTTGCTAAAGTTCTCCGAGTGCTATTTAGCACGTTGCTCAGTGGTTGCTAGGGTCTTCTGGATGGTTGCTAGGCACTTTTAGTGTCATTAGTCAATAGTTTGCACCCCCTAATCTGCGATTTTCTGATCTCTGTTGATTTTTCTTTGTTATAACTATCTGCGGTTTTATGTCAGTACCATACACTTTAATATACACATGGTATGCTGCGTGTGCTGCAAATCTTATAGTCAAATAATTTCATGCACCAACGAGGCAGATTTGACCATAAAAGTCCATAAATGTGATCTGAGGCTGAGGGTTTTACATACATTTATATGCTGATTTATTCCGACTGTACATGGTAAATACGCATATGAACCTTGTCAGCTCCCACCGTCTCTCTCTCTCTCTCGCTCTCTCGCTCTCTCGCTCTCTCCTACTGTGTTCATTATCTGTGATATAGTGTGAGATAGGGTTCATTTCATAGACGTTAAGATGAAAGGCTGTAAAGCTCAGATTTAGAGTTTCGGATGAACTTCTTTATTTGGATGTGAGGAGAAAACTGGATTTTACACTAACTTGTTTAGCGCTGACATGTGATGTTTCTGTGCTTTAGTGTTCTGAATGGCCTGTCCTTTGGTTGCTAGGGTTTTCTAGGGGGTTGGTAGGTTGTTGGTTTTTGATCCAAGTTCACCCAAAAAGTGGTCCCCATTGGCTTTCCATAGTTGGAATAAAGTAAATGGGAACCATTTTTGGGTGAACTTTTCCATTGACCAAGCTCCACGCCCAAATGTTTTACTATTTTGCACTCTAGATATGACTCAGGTCTCTAATATATGAGTCAACTGGATGTTTGATGATATAATTTGCTGAAAATAAAAAGGTTTATCTCGCTTCCATGATGAAATCTATTACTTGGGTTTATGGACTTACATCGAGTAAGAGCAAAAATAAATGTGGTTGGACAATAAATGACACACTGTATAGCTGGAGAGATGTGAGGAGTCTTTACACAACGTTTTGTTCCAATAGGCTTAGGTGATGTCTACCAAATTAGCATTGGACAATGGCTACAGTGAAAACATCGCGATGGACGATGTCATCGCCCTGCGGCATGATAAAGGGGGGCGCGTATGGCACAAGCTGGGCAGAGACACATCTTCTTAAAACACCGCAAACACATCAGTTTGATCTCACCAATAATCAGATATGCAGAAATGGCAGAAGCCAATCTGTTTTTATTAGTATAAAAAACGCTTCAGTTTTTACTTTCACATATTGTATATTCTCTTAATGAAGATCTAATCACATGGTCTTAAGCCCAAGGCGCAAGTGCAATTATGGGGTGTCCGAATAAACATTTGCTAGTTAAAGGACACCACAAATAGTCAGTGTGCCAGGCAAATGGTCCTAAAACGTTTGCCCCCTATTCTCTTAATGAATCATGGGTGTATTTTGGGCAAATCATGCTGTTAACCAATCACAATCTCATCTCTCATTCCCTTTAAGAGCCAGATGGCAGATTCGCTGTTTACACGACGGAATTTGCAAGAGCAAAGACTGGACGCTTCTCTAGCAATGAAAAACCAAAAAGGTTAAAGTGCTCGAGCAGCCAATCTACAGGACAAGCCAGATTTTTTATTTATGGCATGGCGTGGCATGGCGTGAAAATGATAGCTGCGTCATGCTGAAACTAGCAAAAAACATATGATAGGTTCCAAACTGCGTATCTCTGTTTTTAAAAAATGAACGCTGTGTTAATGTTTGTCGCAACTCAGCATGCAAATCATTCTTTGTGGTTTACAGTAGCAGCCGCTAATGTCGACTGAGTCATGGACGTCTTGAGATGCTAAAGCTCATTATGAAGTCTTGTTCAGTTGATGGTCTCGCTCGTCCTTCAGGGGTCTCGCTCTCTCTCTGACCTGTTTATTTAAAGACCGGCCCTGAGCGCCTAACTCATTTGTCTAACTTCTCACCCAGAAGCACTTAGCAGGACGTGTATGCTTTGTCAACGTTGTGTAACGAAGGCTTTGATGCACTTGATGTTTTTCAGTCTGATGGCACTTGGTAAGAAGACGAAGGTGTTTCATTTAACCGAGCAACGACAGCACAAGATGAAGTCTGAAAATGTTTATTTCTTCTCTAATGTTTCAGGAAATGATTTCCCCACAGCTGAAGTTTTGTTTTGGAAGTGAATGACTCCAAGCCATTCTATTGTGTGAATGAGGCCCCGACGCAGTAAACTCAACAGGCTTGTTTTGTACCACACATCTCGAGTGGATGATATCCAGGAAGAATTGTATTTTTCGGGGCAGGAGGGAGAGCGTCGTTGTGAATGTTGTTCGTCGAGCTGTAAAATTGTTCACACTTCAAAGCTTAGACTCATGTAAGGTAGTCTGGTTTCTGTTTTCGTGTGTGTCTGGACCAGGTTTGAGGTTCAAAGTCACCAAAACAGCAGTCGGGCTCCGAGGTACGAGGTCGATAAGCAGGACAGCAGAAGTGTTAGAGAGATACGGCGAACGGTGAAGTGTAGAAGTTTGTGAAGAGCCTTAAAACATACAGTGACCCCCAAAAAAGCTTTAGATAACAAAATATCAGTGCCATCATCAATTTAACTGATACTAGTGACATTTTTTAACCAACGTTGTTAAGATGTAAGACATGGAATTATTTCTAGTTAAAATGTCCCACCTTAGTGTTACCAAGTTGACAGGATTGATGTTATCCGTGTTCTCGATCTCTATTAAACCTCTCTTAACCATTGAAGGAGAAGTCTGTCCGTTTTTTCACATGAACATGTTGTTACTCTTCATGTTGAGGAAGCAAAACACTGTGTAAGAGCTTTTTTTAATCAATCCGGAAGCAGCGACACAGGTATAAATCTCTTCTGATGTTTGCTTGTATTGATTCACTGTTAATCTCTGTTGGCTCTCAAAGGAGGGAGAGGTTTCATTCATGTCATCTGCTTGCTCTCCTGTATTTCTCGATGTGGCCGACGTTCCGATCTGATCCTCTTCTTCAGTATCAGTCTGTGTTTATACAGTAAATCTCATGGGTTGAGTTTCTCTGATGCCTTTGGCAAATATCAGAGCGTTCGGAAACCCAATGAATGTAAGGTTGTTCTGTTGAGATTGATTCGCTTTTTTTATTTGGAGTCTCAGAGAACATATTGCTGTCTTATAGAAAAAAAATCATGATAATAGAGGAAGTTTGTTGAAGTGATAGACTCTAGAGAATGGATGCTCTGGGTTGATTTGGGTGTTTTTATATACTGTAAGTGCCATTAAAATTAAATCTGTTGTTGGGAGGCAGTAGAGTCTCTTTAAAAGTCTGTTAGACACATCCTTCAGTTTGTAATTCTATACAGTACATCAGGGATGGACGTAGAAACAATATTCCTTATTCAAAGCGCTTTTACTGATTAGAGGGGATGACGCATGGGAAAGAGGTGAAACCCTTTCAATTGTTTCGAGTTTTTCTGAATTTACTATTTATAGTCTTTTGGTAAAAGAATACATTTTGTTTCATTTCATTTTTTCCCATATTGTCTAATAAAAGACATTATGGACTCTGAATTAATTCAGTCTTTTAAATCTAAATCTTCAGTCTTTTAGTTAAGCTAAAATAAAGCATGTGTGATGATTTACTGGCCTTTATCTCCCCACTGCATAGAGTCATACATGTTTGAAATGACCTGGGGGTGAATTTATAAATGTATCCTTTGACAAACAGTGATATTAAAATGCAGTTTTCAAACGTAAGATACAACATTCCTGTTCTTCACTTGACATGAAAGACGTTTGTCATTGTAAGATGAGCAGCTGTAGGGGGTCATTACAGTGAAGGAGAGATTGAGTCTGTGACGGTTAATAATCAATGTAATCACTGTGAGAAATAAAAAGTGTGTTGTGTTGAAAGCACCGAGGGGGGGTCTGACTGAGACGTGATTGAAGCCCAACCTCAGGGGACAGCACTGCGCTCGCGCTTGTTACAATAACATCCCAATTAATCTAGTAAAAACTTAATTCTTTAAACTCACACTGCTTTTATTAAAGTATTATTTCCCCATCTGAACACTTATTACAAAGAATACTTTTTTCAACATACTATGATTTGGGACGAACTCAAATGCTGTTGGGGGCAGATAATATGTCAATTGCAATGCAAGTAAAACTGTATTCTGTTCTTAATTCTGCATCCGTAGCTGGTTATAAGTTAACCTATGTCACTGTGTCGAGACAAGACTTTTAATACATGCAAGCGTCCCTAAAAGAACAAATCTGAATGAATATTCCTCATCATGTACAGTTCACAATCATTTACTCGCCCTCACGTCATAGCGGACCTGAATGAGTTTTTCTTTTGCAGAACACAAAAGACGTTTTGAAGATTGTTGATAACCAAACAGCGTTGAACATGATTTTTTTTTCTCTGCACTATTTTTGGTATCTGTTTTTTAAAATAAATTTTCACCTTTAAGTCTGTTCTGCCATGTGACCATATTGACAGTGCACTGCTTTTATTGCTTATCTAAAAAGCTATGGAATTTATCATATATATATATTTATATATATGAAATATGTGGCAACAATTTATATATATATTCTTTAAAAAAAATGTTTCCACATATTTCAAGGCTGGACAGTCAGCAGCACTGTTACTGTTTGAGCAACGAGACTGTTGAGCTCCACAAATGACTCGAAAGCTACAGTGAAAGTATTCAATAAACCATTGTAATGTCAATCATTTTTTGACACACCGCTGCATTGTGTGAGGATGCAAATTCAACTGGAGTACATAGACAGATGTAATTTCATTGTGAAAGCAGACGTAGACGCAATCACATCTATAGTGTGAGACCAGACAGAAATATCCGTGCAGGGATTTGGATTGAATGGAAGTGCAGAATTAAAGCAGTGATTTTAATACCAGGCTTATCTTCAGGAATCAATAATCCCCCTCAGATCTGTCTGGAGAGAAATTCTTCAACAAAACCGCAGTTTTCATTTCGCAGCCATCTTTATGAGCCGCTGATCTGAAGCGATGAACCTTGGATAATAAGATCCTCTCTGGATGAAGTAAAGGAGAGAGAAGGAACAAACCTTAAACTTAACTTGTGATTAATCTGCTTTCTTTGTGTAATATTTAATTCAGTTTTATCGCAGAGTGTGAAGTAGAGAGACTAGAGAGAGAAAGAAGATGTAAAGTGAGAGAGATTGTTCATTGAATCGTTGCGCTGCTCTTTTCCTCCGGTCATTTTGTGTGAGACATTTAGTTTTGTGCTTGTCAGCTTTTCTTTAATAATCTGATGTAAGACAAGTGCATGCCGATGTTCTTCTCATGCTGACACACCGTGTGCTGTATCCGTCGCCATAGTAACAGCTGTAGGGTCATTATGTGTCATGGGTACCACTTTCCAAATCCTGCCGTTGAAGGATCATCTTAAATCCAGAACCTTCTTTTACTAAATGTGTGATGCATAACCAGATGCAGATGTATTCCAGACAAATTCACAATTTAGATGCTGTGCAGAGAAATATGATTTACGGGTTATATTGGTTTTATTTGCTGCTGTATAATGAAGGTGCTTTGAAAATGAGATGCAGGGTGTGTTTATAATGAGGAGACTGTGGAAAGGAGAACCTCGAGTTGCATGATTTTCATTTTCTTATGGGAATATTTCACCAGAGAAAGAACTCTTTACTCATCCTGATGTGGGTCTTCTGAAATCATGCGATGGTTTTGCGTGAGGTGCAGTGAGAGAGAAAGATTTCCTGTAAATATTTTTGGGTTAAGAGGTGTATTTAAGCACTATAGGGAGATGTGGCTTTGAATGCAAAATGAGGTTCAGTCTCATCATTGCCGCAGGAGCGAACAGTGATTTGAGGCGGACAATATCACAGTTTGAGTCGGCGATGAGCTCCGTTTAAACATTTCCCTTTCATTATTTCATTATCACATCTTATTATTGCTGTACTTTTCATTTCGCTTAAGTAATTGTGCCCACCATCCTGAATAGACGACAAGTTGTAATTTATTCATAATTGATAACCATTACCAGAAGAGAAGAGAGGTTTTCACATTTTGCATTTCTTGCATTTCTTCCTCAAGGTTTATTTACGACTCATGCATTATATGAAGAGTCAACAGTCTGTGATCGATCACCAGAGCATCAAACCCCAAACCTGATCCTCATTTTACCAATAATGCCTTCTGTTCAAAAATGACCAGCTTGCTTTCTTAGAGACGTCTGCGGCTTACTGGGGTTAGTCATTGACCAGTATGGCTTTTAAATGGCCAATTCAATTCAAGTTTATTTTTATGGAGCTTTTTATAATGTCGCATTGTTTCAAAGCACCTTTATAAAAAATGGGGAAAATTAATACATTTATTTAAAAAAATATGCAATGTCAGACTAATGGCAAAACATTATTTCAAAATGTTCAAATTTTTCTTATTTTAAAGCATTTCTAATGTCTGTACTGTTTGTTCTACAATGAAATTTCTGTAAAGCTGCTGAAACAAAATTGTAAAAGCACTATAGAAATACATTTTGAATTGAATTAGAAAGTCAGACGTGTGTTTACAGATGTCTATACATGTTGCGTAATCTCAAACGTGTATTTAAAAACTGTTTAAAAGGCGCAGAAGGAATCTGTGACCTGTTATTTCGTGACAGTAGCACAATGCCCCTGTGTTTAAAGTTCAACTGCGCTTGAATTTGTTCTGTCAGAAAGGCTCGCGCCGGCTGTGCCCGGAGCCTAATAAGGGTGCGTCTCTGGAGACACAAGGGTCCTGAATGAACTTCAGACCGGAGGAGGTGGACACACTGAACGGCACTCGGGGCCGCCCGGGGTTTACAGTTTATACCACCACCGTCCGCTGTGCCACACGGTCGTGTGATGTAAGGAGAGCTGTCGAAAGCACATCACATGATTCTTTTGTATTATACGCCTCGTCACCCAGTCGAGAGATCTATTCACAGTTAAACCCTGACTAAGCTTTTTTTTACATCACAACAGGTGTGAATCTCATGAATGTTTGTCACGTTTAAGCCTCAGAATCACAAGAAAAGAATGAAGGACATGTGTATTTTTGGTTAAGATAAACGTGATAAAAATTCTGTTGAATGCTTCCTCCTTATAACGGTATGCTTATAACAATGATCAGATTTTCTGTTAAGTGTCATTTTGACGTATTTTGACTTCAACTCAAATTTGGAGGTTGTTTTATGCACTCATATTTCAAACGGAGATGCCACAGAGAGGCTTTTTTTACATTTCCATAACGATAGAAATTGTTTGACAGGTTCTGTGAGACTCGACCAATATTTGCCTGAGAAATAAATGTATTTTTACATCCTCGTCGTCCTCCTGCACAGTAGCTTTAAACAACTCGCGGACAGATTGAACGTTGTTTAAATGGCAGACGGCAGCAGGTGTTTATCAGGACTTCATTTGTGGTGGAAAACTCCTGTTAGGAAGTGAAATATGGATTATGAACGCTTTGTTGTGAAAGTGAGAGAGTTTCTGCTGATGGATTGCCATATTTTATCTGGTGAAGCAGGTCTCTGGGCAGCACCTCGGCAAGTCTGATATCCCTCACGTTTCCCTCGGGGTGATTTTCGAAACTAGAACGATTTTTTAAAGAGTACCTAGCATATGGTTTTTTAGGCCCTACTTTGGTTTATGGAGTGTCCAACAAAACAAGTTTATGTGAATACAATGTGTTTAAACACTTTAATGTCGTAATAATAGGCAGTTATTCGTACCTTACTTCTTGACTGACTCTCCGTCTAGGCCCCGCCTACTCCACCACGGCTGGAGCAGGATGTTTGTCAGTGGCAATTGACAACTCTTGTCATAAAAACATCCAGTGTGACAACATGCATGTTGTGGTTTTGCTCATAAATGAAATTAAATATTATTTTTTTCTTAAAATACTGTTAATACGTTAGTAATACTATTATTTCGTCTAAACTGTGCGTTGTCATGGTACATAGAGCATTTCAGAAAGTCGACGTTATGAAAAATGATTGTAGTATCACCCAAATATGTATATGTAGGTCCACGTGCGGCAAATGTGTCAAAATACAAAGTTAATAGCCAGATAAACAAACTGCAACACCCCAGAAATAACGGTTCATGCTAATGTTAGCGTTATATGCATTAGCTAAACACAGACATAAGGAACGAAAACATTTCTTGAAGTTAAGACAAAAATCAAAAGTCACACTTACAGGTTGTGATTCGGTGGAGCTAACAGGTGCAAATAGAGTTTGTATTCCCCCTCTTTCAAGGATAGTCGTTTCACATACCCTGCAGTGAACGCGCCAATATTATTAAAGCAATCTTTGGTGAAATGACGCGCGCACAGTTAAACTCTGGGGTTATACTCCTTTGGTATCGTTTGAAAAATGAATTGTAACCATTTTTCCCTCTGACGACTTAGTTTGACACCGTAGAACACAGGCTCTAGACATGATACACACGCATAACGAATGAGCGACAGTGTTTGTGGGAGGAGAGATACGTTTTCGCTTCAATCTCAGCAAAACGTAGGCGGGGACTATGTATAGTGCCGTAGATACGCAGGTGTTCTAGTTCACGTCTCGTTTGTGAGATTCAGAGTCGACTCCCATTTTTACAAGCAAATAACTTTGTTATTTATTCACCTTCGGACTTACAACTTGGCAGACAGCTTACTTTCAAACACTGCAACATAACAGACTGCATGAAATGTCATTTTCATGATCTCATACCTACTCTTTAAGATAAATCAACAAACGCCCATATGCTGCATATCCATGAGAACAATGTGCAGCTAAAAAAAGTCATTTGTTTACATAAAGCGTGCAGATGTGAGTCTGAAAGCAGGATTGGGAACACCTTCAACATTATGAGAATCTAGAACTGCACAAAGAAAACAAACGTGTTCACAATTGACCAATGTAGCTGTTAAATAAATCTTTGTGTTTATATTTCTGTGATGTGTTGGTGTTTTGATGTTTAAGACAGTACTCATGATGAGCTGTTTGTCAGGTAAAGCTATTAAAAGCTCAGGTGGACGGGGCGAAGGTTCGAGTGACTCTCGGGTCTCGGTCCGGCGATGTGTAGATGACAGAAACATGTGAGCGTGTCATTTTAGCCGAAGGGTCTGAAATCAAAACTTCACAGTGTGTCAATGATGGAGGTAACTAATGACACAAACACGTTCATGTTCACTACCACAGACTGTAAATATTTTGGGGAAGTTTCCGTTACGTTAGTGTGGTTTTTGAGTCTTTAATCTCACTGAATGTTTTTAAAAGAAAACAGGAAAAACACAATTGGTTAAATTGTAAATGGATTATAGAATGAATGTAGACGATCTTATCATTTTAGGTCAGTTCAACTAAAATGTATTTGTAAAGTGCTTTTCACAATTTTTCCTTGCCTTGCGTATAACTACATATTAATACAGAGAGTAGAGACCAAGTAAGCTGTCATTAAAGCAGAATATATTATATATTTTATATATATATATATATATATATATATATAATTCTCAAATTATTATTACAAATTATTTTACATATAGACCATTTCAAAATTATTTTCTGTTTTTACAGAATTTACTCTTTATATATATGTATTTAGGTAAAACAATAATTTAGTTTAATTCTGCAAACAATATTTACGTAAGGGATAATGTTCAGGCAGCAGGTTGTTATCGCAGAAATATGCCCCGACAGTGTGATCAGGACTCGACGTGTTGTATCACACTGAAGGGGCTTATTTCGCAATAACAGCCGTCTGCCTGTACATTATTCCGCTTATTAACCGTTCACTTGCCACAGGAGAAAAAAACTGGACATAAAATGTGAATTTGAAATATTTTATTAGCCAATTTTTTAACGAATGCAGACCTTCCGCGAGGAAAGCCGTTTAGTTTCGGTTTTAAAGTAATAAACGACATTCAAACGTCACGAGCAGGCAAATTGGTTGAATCATTTGTAAATATAATGTCATATATGTTACTAAAGGACATATTTGTAATTTATTTTTGTGTAATATTAAACTACCCCTCTCAAATATATTTGCTGCATCCGGGTTACAGGGTGTTATTAGTTTTGAGCGGTCGTTATTTGAAAATAGCAACCCTTGGAATGTCGCGACTGGCCAATCAGAATCAAGCATTCAAATATGCCATGTTATAATCAATTCTAATCAAGGTTGATGTAGGATACAGAGAGTAATTAGTAATAAGTAATTAAATACTTTTTGGAGTGAGTCGTTTGTACAGCAGTCTAATTACAACATTGAATATGTAATTAGTAACTTGTAATTCGATTACTTTTCAGAGTAACCGACCCAACATTGAGAAGGACAGCGATGCTTTCACGACTGACACGGTGCGAGTTGATCATCATGTCTTGCAGCAGTGATGTATCTTCATGTTTGCAGAGGGAGCCGAGAGGTTACACTGCATAAACTGAATCTTTTTTCTGACGTGTCTCGCTGGTGTTTGACAACTGCAGTAAGCAGCTCGCGTCTGTCTGACGGTTTCCCCGATGTCATTTTTTGGTGCTGTACTCCACTGTGCTCTCTCTAATGACTGTCAGAGTTCTCTCTCCCTGCTGTGTGTGCATTAACAGTAGCAGCTGTTGTGGGTTGAGGTCTACCCACAATCCTCTCTGACCTTTATTATCTGACCAGTCGAGTGTATCATGGCCTCCCTCTGAGACTCCGGCTCAGTCTGCTCTCTGTCTGCGCAGGTGTGCGTGTTTTCATCTTTTTCAGGTTGTTTTGGACAAGCTTGGCTCAGTGTGGTCACTGTCACACTGTGTACAACTGCAGATCTACAAAACGTCGAACGAGGATTACACATTAGACCACGTTCCAGTTCCCGGCGTCACAACTTTACGGGCCCTAATGTTTTTCATGTCATTGATTTATTTCTCTAAATGGCTCAGTGGTCCTGCAAAGTGTTTTGCTTTTGAGAGATGCGAGTTAGCGTGTGTGCTGTGTGACACGTGACATTATAAAATGTCTTGTTTCTTCTTTTTTGTTCTGTGCAGAACACGAGAAGCATTGTCTATGCAAGAGCACCGAGTACATGAATCTACACTTCAAAGTGAAATGGTTCCACAACGAGTACGTGCGGGATCTGCCGGCATTCAAGGGAATTTCTCCCGAATATTCCCTGTAAGTCTTCATATAATCCATATACCGTGATCATCTCACACACACACACACACGTGTTCATGTTCTTGGAGTTTACAGCATGAGCGTGTCACGGTTATACGCTTTATTTCAGTGTAAATTCATTATCAAATTAACGTTTATTTTTCAGGTTTAGGAACACCGTTTATCATGTAGCATCAAAAAGCAATTAAATCATTACTGAATAATTAAATAATCAAATAGCAATACTAAGTTTAATTTTAAATAGGGCTGTCAAACGATTAATCGCGATTAATCGCATCCAGAATAAAGGTTTGTGTTTACAAAATATATATTTATATTTTTCTTAAATATATCCATTTATGTGTATCTGTTCATTAATACAAAATTAATATGTACGGTAAACCGACGTATATTATGTAAACACAAACTTTTATTCTCTGACTGTTTAAAATGTATTAAATGATTGATTAAATAATCCTTTAGGACAGCAAGAAAACAATAAGAACGCTATAAACTCAAGAGTGGTAAAATCTGCCTGTCATACAGTATATTAATTTAGATTAAAGACCGTTTTTAAATTTTGTTCAGCTTTATTTCTGTACTGTCAATGATTCTCACACCCAAACGATTGTGAGGAAGCGCAGCTGTCCTGCCTCCTCGGAGAAATCACCCCTGATTTACATTCATCACCAGTATTGATGGAAACTGTTAACCCCACATCCATACATTACCCATCATGCATCTGTCCTGAATCTGTAGACACTGTGCTCGGAATGGCTGCCGTCTGTGGCTGAAATGTCACTCATTTATTACCGTGAGTTATGGGTGCCTAGGGGCGGGTTGACAGAAGGGATGGAGCATCAGGGTAGAGCCACACACCTGTCAATCAAAGAAGAATTGATTTAGCTCTGAAGATACAGGAGAGCTGCTCCGCCCATCCCATTCATTTACATCAGTGACACCTCGAGGAAATGAGATGAGACGAGAGATCTGAATACATACAATCTTAGTTTAGATGGTTATATACATAAAAAATAGGAAAAATACAGAAGGAAGATATATGTAAGAAAATGTTATGCTTTCTCACTTGTCCAAGTCGCTTTGGATAAATGTAAAATTACAAGAGCGTTGAACTTGGTAACATTTAATATGACTTTAATAAATAATTGTAATCTTATTTCCTAGATTTATTCAAAGTTATAACCAAGAATTTATAGCTTAACTAAGGGTGAATTAAAATTGTATGAATTCCAGAAATTTGAGGGGTAGATTCAATCGTAGTTCAGTGATGCAGTATAAACACGATAATACGTGATGCTGAGGGTAAAATTAAGAGACTTACAATGTGACACCATCATCACCACAATACCTGTCGAATGTGATTTCATCATTACCTACACACACACGCACACACACCTTCTTGATTTCTGTCTGTTCATTCTGAGCTGTTAACATTTGCTCAGCGTGTTGTAAGTCACTGCTAGAATACAGTGATTATCACATCATTTTATATTTGATTTAACACAGATCCGTTCAGACCCCTCCTGTTCAAGTACCCGCAGGAATTATTCCCTCAACATCACAGCCTTAAATGCTCCATGCGTTTACGAACCGTTACTACACAAATATTTAGAATAGCAACATTTCAGTCAGTGAGTGACATCCATATAAAATATAGTTCTTTGGGGATTTTTGAACATTATTCCAAACGGAGTTATCTGCTTTTGCAAATAAACCTTTTTTTTAAAGACTAATGTCTTGTAATATTAATACCTGGAAACCACATAGCAATACTACCCACAAACCCCTAACAGTTTAGTGTTTCCAAAATATGTTGTTTTAGTTATTTCAATGATTAGCATTAAATTGTGTGTGCTTTAGTTTCACAGTTCTCCGTTGCCTTGTTCTCTCTGCAGGTGGTTCGAGCCATTTGTGATCCAGTGGTTGGATGAAAACGAAGACGTGTCCATGGATTTCCTCAACGGAGCCCTGGAGAGAGATAAGAAAGACGGGGTGAGATTTGTCCTGAGTTTTGAAGTGTTACTTAGTTTCTGTCAAGCTTCTCATGTGTATATTGGCAAACACAGCTGTTACAGTAAACATCACATTCACATTAAATACAGCATCGCTCTTCTGCTTCTCTGCTGCTTTGGGCCTGCTGAGATCTTTCTGCTTACAAGTCTCGTGATTTGGCTTTTAATAAAACAGTTGCGTGGGACAGTTTTACCTTTTTCTCTTCCTTAGTTCGTAGAAGTAATGAAATTAATTATGCTGGGCAATTCTGTGAAAATGTCAACTGTACCACTAAAAAATTTAGTTTTTACAGGCAATTTTAACATTTGGTGGTTCAAATACCCATGCGTGATCTCTCTTCAAATTCATAAAGCATTTGTTTTATTTTTAGTGCATGATTTTACATAGTCAGGTAAGTGCCATTTTCAGGATTGTCACATCCATAACGCTACATATTCTTCATAAATGGACACATGAAAATGAATATAAAGTTCTATTTTATGTTCTATAAAGAGGCATCCCTTCTCTATTCATTGAGTATTATTGCTTCGGGATTGTGCATTTTGTTTTAAAAATAAATTGCTGTTTTTAAATACATATTTTTTTCTTAGACTGACATTGTTTGATGTTTAGACTCTATCAACAATGGTTCAGCAAAGTATAAACAGATGGTTCAATATAATCGTAACAAATTCATTCTCACGTCACGTCCATACTCCTGGAATTTCCCATCTGCATCTTTAGGGGAAGTTCACAAGACACTATTTTCATGCGGTTAAACTGTTTCGTTTACACAACAAAAGTGTTTTGGAGGCCTAACAACACAAACTTGTATTTGTGTAAAAAAAAGCAAATGTTTGAAAGTATAATGAATGTAATAAAATTTGCACAAATTTAATATAACTTGAATTCAAAAACATGCTGGGTTGTTTTATTATTGGCTGAGTACAATCTTGGTTGACCCAAGCCTAGGTTCATTTCAATCCAACGGTTGAGTATGTTCATATTGTACCTAACCACGAGTTGAGATTTGTTTTAGCTTGTGATGTTATCAGTCGTCTTCTGCCCTAACTCACAGATTCGGGGCTCCAAAACAATGCAGAATTTCCATGACATTCACATGCATTTCTCTCGTAAATGTGATTATTGTGACATGTCTTGAAGGCAGCGGCACTAGAACGCTTATCATTTCCATTTCCATGAGGCCGCGAAATAGGAGTATGAATATTACAGATACTTGCCTTTCAGCAGCTGTCGCTCAGGATTTACCTCTCTGTTTGGTTGGGCATAAATTTTCTCACGGCACATTCATTCAAGGATTGAACGGAATGAAACGTTGGGATAAACTGCGGTAAATTAAAAGCATTAGGCTGATGAAAGAACATTGAAGGAACTCTTGTGATTTAATTCCAGCTGATGTACTCATTTCTCTTACAAGCGGTTGATCTCACGGTTTTATATAATTGCATTTTACCAGAAACACAAAAACACAAATCATTTATCATAGGCTTGTGTGTTTCCTCATGCACACATAAAAAAACTGTTTCCATTTGCTGCTCTTGAACCGTTTCAGACACAGAATCATGCGGCAGGTAAACAGAGAGACTGTTGAATTGTTTTGTTTTTTAATAGGTATTACTAGATGAGAAATCCCAGCAGAGTGTCTGAACTGTGTTGAGCAGTCTTGTGAGATTCATCTCTTAATGTTAAGATGCTAATGGAGCGGCGCATGAGTTAATTGTGTAATGATTATGAGTCTTGTGGTGGCCCTTGGAAGCGTCTGGGGAACCAGATCAGAGTCACAGGTTAATTGTGTCATAGGTTATGTTGGCAGGCGTTAGCAGCGGCGCTTCATCACACTGCCATTAAACCCACATTCTCTTCTTCTGCTTGTGGCTTCATTGTTGTGTTATTTTGTTTATTGCAGTTCCAGCAGACGTCCGAACACGCTCTCTTCTCCTGCTCGGTGGTGGACGTCTTCACGCAGTTGAATCAGAGCTTTGAGATCATCAAGAAGCTGGAATGTCCCAATCCTCAAGCTCTCGCTCACTTCATGCGCAGGTTTGCGAAGGTGAGGATCGCTTGCTGGATTGCAGGAGTAAGGTTTACAGATACTGGGGTAATGTGAACAGGGAGGCTGTGTTGTGTGTGTTAGAGGATTTGTTGTTGATTTTTCGTTTAGAAACAGAAAGCAGTTTGTGTTTTGGTGCAGTAGATGGAAGAAGACTTGATCCTAGTTTCAGATGAAGATGATTGAAATGAGCTTCAGAGCAGTTTACAGTGTATTAAACCTCCTGATATTACTAAACATTAAACACTGTGTCTGTGTGTGTGTGTGTGTGTGTGTGTGTGTGTGTGTGTGTCTCTATCAGTGTGTGTGTGTGTGTGTGTGTGTCTCTATCAGTGTGTGTGTGTGTGGGGGTGTGTGCATGCACGTGTTAGTCTCTCTCTCTATCTGAATGTTTGTGTGTGTGTGTGTGTACGTGCGTGAATGTGTGTGTATCTCTCTATATCTGTATGAGTGAGGTTTTGTGCGCGTCAGTGTGTGCGTGCATGTGTGTGTCTCTCTCTCACTCTGTATGTTTGTGTGTGCGTGTGTGTGTGTGTGTGTGTGTGTGTGTGTGTGCATGCGTGTGCGTGTGTGTGTCTCTCTCTCTCTATCTGTTTTAGTGTGTGTGTGTGAGTGTGTGTGTGTGTGTGTGTGTGTGTGTGTGCATGCATGTATGTGTCTCTCTTTCTTAATCTGTATGTTTGTGTGTGTGTGTGCGTGTGTGTGTGTGCATGCGTGTGCATGCGTGTGTCTCTCTCTCTCTATCTGTATGAGTGTGTGTGTGTGCATGCATGTATGTGTCTCTCTTTCTTAATCTGTAGGTTTGTGTGGGTGTGTTTTTCTCTCTACCTATGTGTCTGTGTGCGTGCTTGTGTGTGTGACTCTCTCTCTATCTTTTCTGTGTGTGTTTGTATGTGCATGCATGCATAAGTGTTTTTCTCTATATCTATGTGTGTGTATCTCTATCTGTGTGTGTATGTGTATGTGTATGTGTATGTATATGCGTGAATGAGTGCTTTTCTCTATATTTATGTGTGTATCTCTATCTGTGTGTGTGTGTGCGCGTGCGCGTGCGCGTGCGCGTGCGTGCGTGCGTGTGTATGTGTGTCTCCCTCTCTCTCTCTCTCTCTCTCTCTCTCTCTCTCTCTCTCTATCTGTGTGTGTGCACGTGTCTTTCTCTTTATCTCTGTGTGTGTCTCTATCTGTATGTGTGTTTATGTTACCATGTAGAATGTCAACAGGAACATGTAAGATGATTCATGATAAATCAGTTTGTGACAACAGATCGTGTTTCCTGAGATCAAATTGTTTGATCAGACGTTGAGTCCAGTGTGTTTTATTGATTTGTGTTGACATATAACACAGCTGACAGCAATATACTAATTGCATTACAATATGAACTTTCTCTACACTGTAAAGAGAATACGTTCACCGCATGCCCATGTATGCATGACATTTCTTAGCATAGGAATTAGTAAGATCACGCCTGTCCATGCCATTCTACATGATTTGAGCTGTCATTCATGTTTGCTGATGCTGTTTATGAGCTGTACATCACAATTACACAAACATCTTCTACATTCTGACATACATCAGATTCCAAGAGTTTTCAGGGATTTCCAAGAGATTTCAACTCAGTTAATGGCCTCTTTTAAAAGTATCTCTAGTGAATGCAAATGTACTGCAAAGGGCAAACAAAAAAAGAGAGAAAGAAAGAGAGAGGGGCTTCAAACCCTCTGCTCCTCCCACAGGATTATGGGTAAAGACTCTTGTAGGAGGCATTGATTACTTCAAACAATCTTGACATGAGAATTATATTACAGACGCCTTAGCAGACTCATATCATTTACTTATTTACATATTTATTAATGTATTAAGTGCTTTATTTACTCACACTTAGCAGCAGGTTGCTGATGAGGGCTGATGTTGAAGCAGCAGGCAGTAGATGTTCTTCCGCCTCTTTCTCTTTAGACTTAAATGATAAGAATGTTGTGTCTATTCTGATTATTTATGTAAATAAGTAGCTTTCCGTTTCATCGACATTCCTCTCTTGTATTTTATTTCTGCTGTCACTATACTAGACTATACTGGACCCTCACGGCAGTGTTGTTGTTTATACTATATCTTCATTTATTCTCTTTGCAGACCATAAACAAAGTGCTTCTCCAGTATGCTGCGATCATCACAAAAGACTTTGGCAACCATCTCAGCAAAGAGAAACTGGTGAGTTTACGGTCACACTCGTACACGTGCTCCTACAACCACATAAATGTCAACGTGTTTTAAAGTCACGACCCCTCAAAGTGTCGAAACATGTCTTGATCAGATTAACCGGTACGTGCTCGGTGATCGTTGCCATGGAGACGATGGTAGCGAGACATTAAAGGCCCGACTTTGATGGGCCTGTGCCGTGTGCGTCCGGTGTTATCTCAACAGCACCCAGAGCGGAACGCTAACACAGCGTAGTGCTGAATGTTCTCGCTTTCCTGGTTCCGTCTGCGTTCTCTCTTCTTTTAACTTTCTCTCCTTTGTGTAAAATGACAGCGCTCGGCGAGCTTACTCAGAGCTGCTATTGTTCCGCCGTGATTATTCAGTGTCTTTTGTGGAATGATTACAAAAGCTCGACATGCAGAATGTCCGTGGCAGTGGGAAAGACAGATGTATCTTTTAAGTGGCGTGACAGGCGCTCAGAAAGAAAACGCTGCTGTGGCCGATAATTAAAGACGTATCTCTGTTCTGTCTGAGAAGATAGAGGCGCTCTTTGGAGAACATCCAATGACAGCTCGCTTCTTAGAAACAATATCTGAATGTTGAAATAATGTCCTGAAAAATCAACTCAATATCATTCATAACCGTGTTGCTGTCTTAAATGTGTGAAAGTTGGAGACACTGGCCCATCATATTGTAGATTCAGAGGTTCACCTGCATTTATCACACCGTTGACATGTGACCTTTAGAAACGTGAGGATGCAGATTGAGTTTTAATGAGCTGACTTTATTCTTGAGATAATTACACACTTCTGCTCGTCCTATTAACTCTCGAGACTCTGTTTTCACATCAGCTTGACCGCGTCACAAACCGGAAAAAACACTTTTCACCTGAAGTTTGTATAGCTTACTGTACACTCTTTAAAAATAATGGTTTACAAAAGGTTCTCATTGGGAAGCATTACGTTTTCTGTTGCACAAAAGGTTCTTTGAAGTAAATTTTAGATCGAAATGCTTCTTTTCAGAACCGCGCTGCACCTGAACTGTCGCTGCTGTTAGTTTAACTTAACCCATCCTTGTTCACAGTACATAAAGAATGCAAGTAACTGAATTAAAGTAAGTTAGCTATGTTATTTATACTAAAAATGTAGATCTTTCAGCTTTTCTTAACAAGTGTTTGACTGGTCAACTTAACATTGTTGAGTAGAACGCAAAACCCTATAATATTGGACCTATTGTTGAGTTTACTTAATATAAACAAGTTAATTAAACTGGTTGAGGGGGATTTTCAGTTCCCAGAATGCTTTGCGTAAGACTGCATTTAGACAGTAAATTTCGAAATTGTCATTGTCACAACAGTGGTACATGTGCTTAGGCTGTGAGACTTTTATGCAAGCTCATGATGTCTATTGAATCATTCGATGAGCTTTAACTGTGCTAATGCCAGTACTGAGAAGACTCTCATTTGATTTGCTCATTGTGTTACAGTAAGTTTTTATATCATTTATGTATGACAAGAAAAAGTACCATTGAGAAGGATAAATGTTTAGTTAAATTAGTTTAAATTAATGGTACTCTCGGAAAGGTTTGGTTTTACTCAAAAAAGTAATTTTCATACAACTTAAATGTTATTTGTTCTAATTACTTAATATTGTTGTGTGGAATGACTTGACGCGGCTTTTTTAAGTAAATTCAACAAATCAAACATATAATTTAACATATCATTTTTTTACTACATTAGTTGATCATGAACTAACAATTCTCAGAACACTCTGCACCAGTTATTGATCTCAATAAGTGCTACATTTCAACAATTATTATACCTTTTTAAAATCAACAGTTTCATCTCTTAACATCAAGTAATGCAAATTGAACTAATATAATTGACACAAGTCTAAAAAATATTTTTGTAAAGTGTAATTGGCTGATGATTTGAATCTGTTTGGTTGAATAAAGAATGATTTACTGTATAAAATGTGCTGTGGCTTCATAAGACTGAATTTATAAAACACTGATGTACACAAACATGTAAATGTTATCTGTTTGTTCTGGAATATTATTGTTTATGTGGAAGCGGCCGTGTTCATGTATGTTCAGATGATGGAGGGCTTGAATCAATACGAGCGTGTTCGGTGTGTCATTCTCTGGGGAGGAAGAAACATAGATTACAAGTAATGAAGTTCAGATTTACTGGCATGGATGAAAGTAAAGTGTGCCAGCTCATCTCACTGCCTGTGTGTGTGTGTGTGTAAAGAACAAATGTTTTCATGCAGAGAGTTTTGAAGAGTTGACGTTTTAAAGAAACAAAGCAATAAACTGTCTTGTGTTTTGATTTGACAGCCCTGTATCCTCCTGAACAACATTCAGCAACTGCGAGTTCAGCTGGAGAAGATGTTTGAATCCATGGGAGGAAAGCAGGTGAGTTTACCGCACTACTTCTGGTGAAGTCCAGAGCAACGTTTTTCCATTATAACATTCCTGTCTGTCGAAGTCGAGTTTGTAGATCACCGCTGATGTAAGACTGTGTTCGTGTCATGCTGGAAATACTGTAAACACGACGTGATTACATGCTTGACAAAGACCTGATTGGTTTGTAAGAAACGTGCAATCCTCGCTATAAAAAAAACGACCAAACTTAATTCATTTAAGGAAATTTCCACGAAATTTGATTACATTTCTCCGACAAAATCTAATTTGTTTAAAGCGATTGTTTATAATTTTGTTGTATGAACTTATTATTTTAGTAGTGTTGATTAAATGAAGCTTCGTCAAATTAATGCATATTGTAAGTGAAATCGATATAAAGCCCAATTTTATCGATTTGATTAAATAATGAAAGCACTCAAGATTTCTTTTTATATTATACGTTCTTAACATTAATTAAACATTACTTGATTTAACTTCAATAAGAAGATATTGAGTAAATAGAGCTCAACAGTAATGAAAATAAAAGATTGGCAAGGCTTTTCTGAACAATGGTAACCACAACACTCAAAAATATAAATAACTCTTAAAAACCTTAAAGAAAAAATGAACATTAAACACTAACAGGTGTTTCTTTTTTACTGAAAAATGCATGAAATAACACTTATTTAAGAAAATAACTCTCAAAATGCAGTTATACCCAAAGCATGATGGCAAATAAGAGTCCTCTGCCCAATTGTAATTGTAACACAATTGTAACTGCATCACAACTCCTTTATGTCGTCCCAACATGAATGGATTCAGTAATGACTAAACAGTGAAAAATCATGTGACCAAATTTTCCAAAAGTTGTGTCGATTCAACTTAAGCTAGTTAAGTAAATTAAACAAGATGCAAAATTCATATTTTTGTGTGCTGTGTAAAATGCCCTCATGAAAAAATCCGGGAGTTTTGACTATAGTAAATGGCAAAAAAATATTTTGTAAATACAAACTATAGTATTCTGTAGTATTAACTATTGTGAATCAATAAACACTGTAATATACTTTCACATTTACTATACTAAGGTTCAAAATCACTATAGTATCTAGGAATTGTACAGCAGGGAAATTTACGTTTCTGATTTTGGTTGTTTTGTGATGCTTTCAGTACTCGCTGTAAGAAATAATTATAAATTATACGTAAAAAAAAATTAGATTATATTTTATTTTATTTATTTAGTTATTTTTATAAATCAAAGGTGATATTTATTGTTTGAGAATTCTCTCGTCTTTGTGTCTTCTAGTTATTTCTCGAGAACATCGACAGCAGTGATTTCTGCATGACATGAACACAAGAGTGTTAACAACCCTCGTGAACTGTGCATGTGTTGTGTAATCTTGTCTAACGTTGACGACGTCATGAGTGGTGTTATCTGGTTCTGTTTCCCTCTCCTCTGGGCTCTTGCACCAGGAGGAAGGTATTGTGGTCTTCTGCAAGGTGTGTTTCTCTCCCATCCATCACGGACAGGCACAGAACGTTCGGTTTTAATAATCTGACAGAAATACTTTACCCCAAAATGAAATCTGCCGTGATCAGTTACTCTTCCAAACTTGTATGACATTTTCTGTGTGACACGAAACAAGACATTGCAGAATGTTGGAATCGCTCTTTTGCATATGAAGGGGCTTTCAAACTTTAAATATGGCATATAAAGCATCATAGCAAAACATCCCACTACTGGTATTGATACTTTAAATGTAGCACCAATTGGAAAAGATTTTGAAAAATGATCTGAGATTTTTCGCATTGATTTAATTCAATTAAATTTAAAACCAACAGTGTTTTCAATTTTGGCACTTCAAAGAAAGCCTTTATTTGGTGTCATAAGACTAATACATTGCATGAGCCACAGAGAACTTTAATGTTCTTTTTGTACTTTTTAGAACTTGTCTGCCCCACCGCGTCTTCTCATTGCGTGATCAACAAAACTTTTGTCTTGCGTTGAAAAAAGAAAGTCATACAGGTTTAGAATGACATGAATAAACAATGACAGAATTTCATTTTCGCCTGAACGCTTCTTGAAGCAGATCTCTGGAGCTTCTCGAGAATCTGCACGGTCTTGATTTATTCAACCTGACTCCGCCCACTTCACTCCAACTTCCTGTTTTCTCTCCCGCACTATTGAGAGCATGATGCACGTGCTCGTCACTTAGCATGAAACCTCACTGGAGTCATTATTATTTTTAAACTGAGATGCTGAAGTTGAAACGAAGATCTTTACAGATGTTTGTGGGTTATTGGCACGCCAGCATTTGGTTTAAAAGACTGCCTTTCATTAGTTTGTGGTGTTAAGTCCACTGAAGCGAGTTTGAAGAGATTCTCGGACGAGTTTTTGTTGCTTTACTTTGGTTTAATATAACTCTGCGTGGCATCTATATTTCCAGCTTTACTCCTCTGGCGGGTCGGCATCTGCCTGACACCTGCGGTGCTATAAACCTCTCAATAACATGGCGAATTCTTTCAAAGGATTGTTTTTATCCAGCCGCAAAGGCTTATTTAAGATTTGTAAAGAATGAGTCGTAGGTGTCTCAGGTTAAGATTAGATGTAGGAAAGAAGGCTACAGGCTAATATACTTAAATATGAGTTAGAAATCATGACTAATGTATGAGGTCTGCTTCCATCTAAAACACTCCAAATATAAGCCGACCGGCTCCGACACGGCCACGCCACGCTTCCCAAAGCAATTAACAAACTGAACCAAAAATGTAATTAAGCAGACTTCTTATCATGGAATTATAAGCAAAAGATTGCAAATTGTTCAGTGAAAGTTCATTGAGGAAGTAAACGGTGATGGTGTTTGGAGGGAGATCTCTTATCTGACCAGTCAAAGATATGAGAAACAGCACAGGTTCAAAATAAGATTATCTTCCGTGGACGTTCACATTGTGATTTGCTTAATTAAAAATTTTTGTATAATCACCTTGACTTTATTTCACTTTATTTCAATTTTATCTTTTCTCTCGAGTCAGCCAGACCTCCCTGTGTTCTCAGTTCATTCACATTCTCTTCAGAGTATATTTTATATATCAGTGTAACAATAATTAAAGCCAGTTTTAGTCATATTAACATTATTTTTCTCCTTTTTACGTTTACTTAAAAAATGTTCGCCCATTATTCGTAATGTAAATCCCATTTCTGTAATATTGTAATGGAATGTCAGTGTTTTTTATGTTTGTCATTAGACAGTCGGGATGTATGAAGAGTTTGGTTTCAAAATGAGATAACTGTTTTATTAGTTATTATGGCTTAAATCACAACAAAGCAACTGCAGTTTGATTGATTTGATTGGAATGGACAATACATTTTTTTTATTTATATATTTAAAAAACTCTTCATATACATTGTTTTATTTTATTATTGTAATGAGAAGGAATTTTGCGTTGCTTTGTAGGATTTGAGGGTAAAATATACACTACTGGTCAAAAGTTTGTGTACACTTAAGTTATTAGTATAATAATGAACTCATTAAAATTATGAAATAAAAAGGAACTATGGGAATCATGTTGTAACTTAAAAAATGTCAAATTTAAACATGTTATAATTTTTCATCTAAGGTGCAGTCACCTTTTGACTAGAATTTTACAGAAATGTTTTCTTGTCATTTTATCAAGAAGCTTCTTGAGGTCTCTCCTTGAGATGCTTTTTAAACAATATTAAAGAGTTCCCGTCTATTCTCTTATTGCCTGCTTTTTCTACATTGTTCAGTCAAAGTCATCCATTTAAAAAAAATGTAGTAAATACTGTCAAAAGTTTTTTCAAATAACACTCAAGTGTCCTTTAACTTTTGACAGGTAGTGTACATGTCATGACAATAGTGTACAAAGCATATGCTTTATATTATTTACACACAATATAATTGATCATTCTTCATACTTATTAAAAAAAAAAAATTGTCAAGTGTACTCCCCTGCTGTTTAGGTTATTGATTAAATATTAATTATAGTGTTCTGAAGTGTTGACTAAATTGTTTAAATGAATGAAGCTTGTGTTGAATTTGTGTTGTCGGTCAGATTTAGCAGGACTATACGTAACTCTGGTCATATGGCTGGAGATTTTCACCTGTTGCTCTCTGTGTCAGAGTGCCTCTGATCTCCATTAACCTGATGAGGTCTGAGATCTGCCATCATTAGATTGTTCTGACCCCCCGTCTGTTTACCCAAAACACTGAACACTGTTTAAATCCATCCATCTATCACCTGTTAGATTACAGTTTTAATATACTCAGAAATGACACAAAGCTTGCACACAGCAGGACGATAATCGTACTTGCTTATCGCCAGCGTTTTTCAAGATGTTTTTCAATTCATACCCAAACGATATTCAATGGAGAAGAGCCGTGTGAACGTGCGATTTCACTCCCTGGCCTCTTCGTCAATATGCCTGGGTAAGACCGTTTTGTACTTGAGCGCCACCAAGTTGTGTTTTACAGTAGCTTCAGTAGCTCCAGGCACATGAACAAAAGTGCCAATCTCATTGGTCGGCCAGTTTTTGACGCAGCGCATCAAACCAAAAAAATCGAGCCCGAGGCGTTTCAAAAATTCCAAAAAAAACATTTATGAATTCGGTGTGCGTTTTCCACCCTTTGTTTAGTCACTAGCCGTTAAACGTTGACGTTTAACACGCACGATTATCGTCCCGGTGTGGACAGGCCTTAAGTCTAGTTTATTGAATGGTCAGTCCTGTTGGTGGAGTTTGTTCCTCACTGGTTTCTGTGTTTGTTCTTGTAATGTACATATTTCTGTGCGTGAATGCAACTTTAATTTTTGCAATAACACACATTATTCACCGCTGACAGGTTTAGGTGTTTTGAGGTGTCGGATTCATTTCAAAGTTATTTCCCTAAAGACACATTTTACATTTAAAAAAGAATCCGCTAATATTGAGCATTGCTGTTAGTTTAAGCTCTGCTGAATATAATGAAATACATTTAAATGTTTTTTTCTAAATTGCATTCATAGTTTTGCATTGTTGCAAAGCAGCACCTTCACAGAAAATAAATTTTAGCAGTATTCTAAAGAAAAAACTGTTAATAAATGGAAAATAGACAAATAAATAATACAGAAAAATACATGCGAGTAATGCAAATGTTTCGTAAGATGTACATTAGCACCACCAATGTAAAAATAAAAACAGGTGGAACAAGAAAAAATTTCTTCAAGAAAAAATACAATATGTGAAACACAGTTGTGTCTGGTTTAAAGACTAGAATTGTTAAAGACTAGAATTGTTTTTATTTGTTCCCCATGAAGAACGTCCCGCATGTCACTGTTTACTAATGAGAATTTGGAGATTGCTTGTGCTGAACTGGCATGAAAAATCTCATAATGCCAAACTGAATCATAAAGCTGTATCTTACCTGAAAGAAATGTATTTTGGTTTAATGCATTAAAGCCACGTGTAGATGGCGAAGCGGATGTCTGTGTTAAGTGTGATGTGCTCATGATAAGGTTGGAATGCCAGACACCTGCGTCTCATTGGCTCATCTGGCTGTGATGCTCTCAGAGGCTTGTATTGAATTTGCAGTCATCGTTAGTCAAGCGAAACCTCAGTCAAGACCGACCGCGTGCGCTTGACTGACGGCTCGCTGTGCAACAGATAAAAATCACCAAACCATGTCATTCAAACAAATCTGTGAGCCAGTTCTCCATCGGTCCTGAACCTGTTAACAGATTCACATCAAGTCTCGGCTGAGCCATATGGATTATTATACAACCAGGGTCCAAAATCAGCTTTACTGGCAGACGGCAGCTGATGGAATGATGAACAAAAATATCAGCTGTAAATATTTCTGCAGACTATGATTTCTCATTTTGAATAAAGGGTGAATGCAGGTCAATTGGGACATTTTGGGGCATTAAGATGAATTTCAAAAACAGTGATGACTTTCCCAATAAACCTGAATTCATCCAAAATGTATACTTCTAACAATTGCAAATGCGTTGTTTTGGTTTAGTAGACAGTTTGATTGAAATAACATTTCTACATTGGACCCCAAATCCAGTCATAAGTAGCATGGGTGTATTTGTGCAATAGCCAACAAAACATTGTAAAGGTCAAAATGATCGATTTTTCTTTTATGCCAAAAATGATTAGGATATTAAGCAAGTATTGTGTTTCTTGAACTTATTTTGTAAATTTCCTACCGTAAATATTTCAAAACTTTATTTTTGTGAGTGGATGCAGCCAAATCGCAAACAAAAATAGCCTGAAACACGCCTACAAACTTCGCTCGTTGCTGTCCGCTCTTTGGGAATAACCCATGTAACTCATCTTTGATATCTATGTAAAGCTTAGAATTTCAACTTTTGGGTCCATCTACTTGCCACAGCGTCATTACAGCGGTAAGCCAATAAAAAGCATTAAAAAAAACATGTTCTTCTTAGTTGTTAGTGATTAATAACTTCAAAGGGCATTTTCTCAGATTTTTGTCATATCCTGTCAAACCATACATCAATGGAAGGCTTATTTATTCAGCTTTCAGATGTTGTATAAATCACCATTTAAAGAAATCCACCCTTATGACTGGTTTTGCGGTCAATATAGCAAAATATCATTTTAAAGTATGAGAAACCCAATCCAATAGAAACTATAAACATTTTCACAGTATGATAACGAAATTCAAAGATGTCAACCTGGACTCTTGTGAGTGTACATTTTGGACCCTGGATACATATAATACATGAATGATTGTCTGATCCATTACGATTTGTAATACGAAACATGAAAATGTTCTCTCTTACTGTGTGTGTTTGGAATTGTGTACAGTCGTACCGTAGCTGATATGACGAGTGATGCTGTGTTTGTCTCCAGCTGGATGCTGAGGCCAGTGAGCTGCTGAAAGAACTGCAGAATAAACTTAACACAGTTCTGGATGACCTCAGCGGGGTCTTCGGCTCCAGGTGAGACAATAACATGACACATTATTGTGTAAATAAATGTGCTATTCACAGGAAATAATACAGGGCAATGAACGATTCAGTTCATTTTAATCAAAGATGAATTGTTGAGATATGATATTAATATTATTTTCCATTTGGCTTTGGTTACGTTAGAAATAAGGAGGGTGAAAAAAAATCAGACACTTTATTTAAGAAAAACACAGAGAATAAGATTACAGATTAAACATTTTGATCATATTGTTATAAAGGTGGACACGTGGCTGAAATGCTAAACCCATCTTGTTATATTAATGTATATCATGTGGCCTAAGTTTTAAGCCTGTCATCGAGGACTGCGTCAAACAGATGAATCAGGAGCTGATGCTGATGAAGGGAAACGCCGGCAACAAGAGTAACGCTGCCATGGATGCAGAGACCGTCCTGCGACCCCTCATGGATCTGCTGGACAAGAAGTAAGAGAAAAAGCATCATCAGATGAGAATGTCTCTAGGGACGTCTGACTGACGGTATCTTCCCTTGTCTGCAGTTTAATGTTGTTTGCTAAGATCTGTGAGAAAACCGTGCTCAAGCGAGTTCTGAAGGAGCTGTGGAAAATAGTCCTCAACACCATCGAGCGACAGATCGTCCTTCCTCCTCTGTCAGACCAGACGGTGAGTCTCTCTCGCTCTTAAACACACACATCCTTCAGTGTGTTGCATGCAGACATAATCATTGAGTCACGGCTCTTACATCAGCCGTTCTTAAAGATCAAAGATGCACAGAACTCCAGAAGTGATGTATCGACAATAAAATCCCATCTCATTTCTCTCCACATCACCTGCAGCATTGCCTTGAGCTGAGAAGGTTTTCACTTCACTTGTTACAGAAAAATATCAAATTGTCACTGCGGGTACTCATTGAACACGATATTCCAGAAAGTGAAATGATGGGATTCTGTCTGTGGTATCCAGGGTACAGTTTCTGCAGCACTTGTCTGTCCATCTTCTTTATGAGCTGATTCATCACCTAAAGTTCTCACCGCTAACTCAATAAACAAATTGTCTGCTGAGACATCTCGTGATGAGAGTGTTCATGCAGTTTAGTTGGTGGAGCGTAATGTAGATCATGGGTTGGATTTCAGCAACACACATGTTGATTAAAAAAAACACTTTGATGCACTTCATGCCGAATGCATAAACATAAATGACTGACTTTTGTGTTTTTTGTCAAAACAGCAGGGAGCTCAGATGATCTTCAGTGCTGCCAAGGATCTCGGTCAACTGTCCAAGCTGAAGGTGCGTCTTATAGTTTAAGATTTTAATTTAAGATGTTAAGCAAAATCACACAGTTGTCAGATTTTACTTTAAAACTACAATTCATCAAAAATTAAACATGAATTGGTTATTTATTCACCAATAAAGTTCATTAGTGGACATTTTTTTAAAAACAAGCGTTCCATCGATGTGTGGTTGGTTGGGATTGGACAATATTTGGTCAAGATACAACTATGGAAAATCAGAAATCTGAGGGTGAAAAATATATTGAGAAAATGGCCTTTAAAGTTGTTAATCTGAGGCGCTGTTACAGTCCGTTGCTAAGAAACAGGTTTGTTTTAACGCTCTCTATGGGCTTACCGCTACATAGATTTACTCTTTACATAGATACCAAACGTGATTGGGTTATTCCCAAAGAGCAGACAGCAGCGAGCGATGTTTGTAGGGATGTTTATGGCCATTTTTATGCAGGTCGCAGAGTGCACCTTAAAGTTCGTGTTTTGGGGAGACGGGTCATCAGGACATTTCTTGCATGGATGTTATTTTGCACAAGCAAGCAACAGTATAAGTCAACGGGTTTCGTCTACTCAAATTTTGCTTTGAAGTTGGAGTGAAAGACAGCGTATTTAATTATTTTATTTATTTTTCTCTGTAACATTTTGTCTACTGTATTGACATTAAAATGTGAGAAGAGTTTTGTATATTGACAAGATGAAAAGAGCTGATGTTTTTGTACAGTGTATTTTATATTTGCTATGGAGTACGTGATCTAAATTTAGCGGGATCCGTCGGCTCGGGACGAATATCATTGTAAGCAGTTAGCAGGTGAGCACGGAGTGAAGTGGGATGAAAAAAAACAGTCCCCCGCAGACCTCTAATTTGAAGCAAATAGTGACAATATTTTTATGTTTGAGTAGAGATTCAAGAGAAATAAGAGCAGTTTTCTAGTATTTCCTCAGAGCGTCTTAATACAGCGTTCCCCTTTTAACAATAGCATCTTTCCTCGAAGACTTTGTAGCTGTCCATCAGAACCTTCTGTAGCGGTCCGGCTAACTGTTTAACATCACTGTTGTGTCTGTGAAACGCGGCAGGAAAACACTGATGATGAGAGAGATCATCCGTCCTGCGCTGTGAATCTGAACAATTGTCAGATAGATGGAGATTATTCCTCACAGTCTCATTTTCTCTCTCATTACACATGCATTGAATCACCTCTGCTCAATTCTAGCTTCACCTCAAACTCTCTCATTGTTGTGACTTCTGTCCACTGCACTCCACTGAGATGGTTTTGTTTCTTTGGCTCTCTTCCCGATAGCCAACTCTTCTGAGGGAGCATCTCTCTGCTGTTAAGATCGACTTCCAATGCGGCTCATCCAATCAGAATTAAGTGTGGTTTTGTAAAAATCTTTAGGGAGTGTAAATCCAGTGTCGTATCACGTCTAGCGTATGTGGTGTGTGGATTTATTGGTGTGTTTGTGCAGTGAGGCAGACGGTCTGTCGGACCGTCTCAGCGCTCGATCAATACTCTCCAGTCAAGTGTAAAAGGTCCGACCGCATCTCTTAAATGTGACCTGAAGATGGAGAATGTCATGGACAGGAATGGTGCGGACACACACAGATGAACTTGATTTGTTAAGGGGTTCATTTTTAAGCTCTTCTGTTATCAGTGTCAGACTTATTAAACGCTGCACATCATTGACCTAAAAAGATGAAGTGAAATTGAAGTTCCTCTTGAATCGTGATGAGGATACAAAACGTTTGTAGTCAGAGAATTGTTTCTTTAGGTTTCGGAGAGCTACGTTGTGTGTTGAATGTTGTGTGCCTGCATTAGCTCGTATTAAACTCATAAACAATCCTTATGAATCCTCTCCTGTTTGGATTTGATCTCTACTGTTCCTTTAAATTCACTGTTAGGTCTCTAATGTTAAGAAAGAGTGAAATCAGTTTAACATGATGAATTAAAAAAGCAGATTTGGTTTTCTGTACAAAGTTAGGTTGTCACTGAAATAAAGAACACTTACAGTGTTATCATTTCTGAGTATAACAGTATAATGCTTTGTTATGAATGCTTTTAATCTCTCTCTCTCTCTCTCTCTCTCTCTCTCTCTCTCTCTCTCTCTCTCTCTCTCTCTCTCTCTCTCTCTCTCTCTCTCTCTCTCTCTCTCTCTCTCTCTCTCTCTCTCAGGAGCATGTGATTCGAGAGGAAGCTAGGAGTCTGAGTCCTCGCCAGTGTGCCGCCATGGATCTAGTGCTGCCCACCATCAAGGTGCCCGCCCCTCTGTCTGTGTCTCTCACCCTCTCTCTCTCTCTCTCTCTCGCCCTCTCCCTCTCTCACCCTCACTCTCTGTCTCTCTCTCACTCTCTCTCTCTCTCTCCCTCTCTCACCCTCTCTCTCGCTCTCTCTCTCTCTCTCTCTCTCTCTCTCTCTCTCTCTCTCTCTCACCCTCTCTCTCTCTCTCACCCTCACTCTCTCTCTCTCTCTCTCTCTCTCACCCTCTCCCTCCCTCGCTCAACCTCTCTCTCGCTTTCTCTCTCTCTCTCTCTCTCTCTCTCTCTCTCTCACCCTCTCTCCTTCTCACCCTCTCTCTATCTCTCTCACCCTCACTCTCTCTCGCTCTCTCTCTCTCTCTCTCTCTCTCTCTCACCCTCTCCCTCCCTCGCTCAACCTCTCTCTCTCTCTCTCTCTCTCTCTCACCCTCTCTCCTTCTCACCCTCTCTCTATCTCTCTCACCCTCACTCTCTCTCGCTCTCTCTCTCTCTCTCTCTCTCTCTCTCTCTCTCACCCTCTCCCTCCCTCGCTCAACCTCTCTCTCGCTTTCTCTCTCTCTCTCTCTCTCTCACCCTCTCTCCCTCTTTCACCCTCTCTCTCACCCCCTGTCTCTCTCTCTCTCTCTCTCTCACTCTCTCTCTCACCCCCTCTCTCTCTCTCTCTCTCTCTCTCTCTCTCTCTCACCCCCTCTCTCTCTCTCTCTCTCACCCCCTCTCTCTCTCTCTCTCAACCTCTCTCTCTCTTTCTCTCTAACACCCCCCTCCCCAGCTCATCTCTCTCTTTATAATTCTCCCCTCCAGATTTCAATTTTCAATTGAAAGATTCTTTACTGGCATGATTGTGTGTACTTACAATATTGACATTATACATGAAACAAAAACATTTGCAATAACAATTAAAAGGTTTTTATTTAAACAAGGTGATGAGAGAAGGATTTATTAAGAAAATATTAAACAAAATAAATGTGATATCATTATCCTACCATTACTTTTGTCATTTAAGACCACCAGGGCCAGTTAGGAGCCATTTTATCCAGCCTGCAACTGTTTCCTTCAGAGACCTTCTGAAATAAACTTACTGAAGTTACTGTGGCTGAAACCTTGAGTCACATTCTTTGACAAAGAACGGTTAGATAAGGATTTTGTTTTAGAATTTAAACATATAAAAGAAAAAGAATAGACCTTTAAATGGGTTTTTATGTATGAAACACACACACCCCTGGTGAGGCTTTAATGTAAATTGATATAGTGACAATGTGCATATGATTTTGTGAGCCTTTAACCTAAACAACAAATGGAAATGGAAGATAAATACAATTCATCTCAATTGCATGCTTGGAAGCGATCTATGAATAATAGAGCAGAAATAATGCACTGAAGGAAGATCAAAACATCCAGCGCTCATGCATTCAAAATCTACCGTATTGTGCTGTAAGTGTTCCACAAGTGGAGCACAAAGACTGATGTGGTCAGAAACAGAAAAATGAAATCAAGGAAAGCATTTGAGCACATAAGAATAAGATTTGATTTCTTTTGATCTATTGTCTATATTTGTACATTGTGTAGAGGAAAAATAAATTGTAAGAGGTCAAAATACAGAAGACATTCAGTCAAAACTTTATAAATGAAACATAGAATATTTGGTCTTTTCTCTGTGGAAATGTAATTTCTCATAGCAGTCTTTGCGAAACCAGAAAACATCTCACGATCACCTCACACACTACTGGAATAATAAAGTAGGTGTGATGAAACATCCACACCGGAGCTATGACACACACACACACATGCACACACACATTTCAGCGTCATGATAATGTGTATATATATATATATATTTATATTTTATTCATAAAATCCTTCATCGTAACCTGTCATTGTGTTTCTTCGTTCAGCAATATTTCCATGCGGGAGGAAACGGCCTGAAGAAAACCTTCCTGGAAAAGAGTCCCGATCTCAAGTCCTTGAAATACGCCCTGAGCCTTTACACGCAACCCACAGATGCCTTGATCAAGAAATATATATGCACCCAAACCTCTCAAGGTATGTTTGTGTTCATACTGTTTATCTCACTGTCTGGAGTCAGGACTCTTACTGTGGAGACTCCCGGGTACCTTACAGAATGCTAAATGACCTCTCTAGTAGTTTTGAAAGATAGTAGTATGCTATACGTGCGTTATACACCCTATACAGATTTTCTGCACGTATGGAAAACATGGATGACCGACTCCATGTCATCATTACAAAATGTGTGTTTTGCCACCCGGGGACACTGCGTGAGATTCTGGATCTGGTCCAAACACTAGAGAGACATTTACATAGACGGCATTTGAAGAGATTGTAGACCGTTCCAAACATGCCAGAATTGAATATAAGACACACTGTAAGAAATGACATGGATATTTACTTTTAATGATAATATTATTACACAAAATATTTTTAAGTACTTTAAAGCTTATTTTTAACGCAATATTCCACAAGTAAATCAGGTAAAATTACCTACATTATTTAAGCATATAGGCATTTCCCGGGAAAATGTCAACCTTAACACGAAAAAAAAAAATTCATCAGCGGTTTTTATTATGGTCACAGATTTTAACATTTGGTGGTTCAAATACCATCATAGTCATGTAACTTTATGAGCTTTCCTGTAGCTCAGTGGTAAGAGCATTGATGTGGGTTCGATCCCAGGGGATTGCACATACCTATGTAAAATGTATAGGATACAGCAATGTTAGTCGCTTTGGATAAAAGCGTCTGCAAAAGGCCTAAATGTAAAAGTAATGTAAATGTGCCATTTTCAGGATTGTCACATCCGTAACGCTAAATATTCCCATAAATGGACACATGAAAATGATTATAAAGTAAATATCTTATGTTCTATAAAGAGGCTTCCCTTCTCCATTTATTGAGTATTATTGCTTCAGGATTGTGCATTTTATTTTATAGAAAACCTACAAAGTTAATCATCTCCCAAAAACGGTGTCCTTTTCTGTCACATCCATAAAGCATGTTTATTTCCATTTAAACAAAATGTTTTTTCATAGACTGAATTTTTTATGTTTAGACTCTATCAACAAGGGTTCAGTAAAATATAAACGGATCGTCCAATATAATTGTAACAAATTCATTCTCTGAGCATTTTAATGTCACGTCCATAACACAAAATGTCACGCCCATAACGCTGGAATACATAACTAACCAATTTGAGCATTATAATTAACTATTGTAATTTCATTTTAACATTTATTATTGTTTACAACAAATATGATGTACTAGTTAGTTAACTAGATTAATTTGAGCAAAATCTACTACGACCCAAAAATATTTTTTACCATGCAGTATTTTAAAGATATGTATTTTAAATAATTTATAAATAATTGAAATGATATCTCATTAAAATATTTATCGTTCCATACTGTTTCACATGCTGTTTTAAAATCTAGTATTAGTACACAGTGTGTTGTAGACAGTGTTCCCTTTAGAGTTCCTGAGGCCAAAATCAATCTGTGTTTATGCGTCCTACACAATGTGTATTTTCTGTTCTTTTGAGGTGAGGAGCTGTGTTTACTCGCTCTTACGTTGCTTATCATTCATCAGAGTTCATGTTGGCTGTAATTCATCGTTTTCCGTAGGAGCAGTCGATGGAGAACCAGGGTTCCTTTGCTTCTGAGGGGAAATCTCGGCAGCATAAGTCTAAGATGTCACGCTTACAAAACTTTCTTACACCTTTTAGGAAAGACAACTTTGATGGAAAACTCAATCTAGCGTACAGCTGAGCTCTCTGATAACATTCTATAGTTATATATTCAGCGGTGTGCATTACGTATTTAAACGACCTCTTCGCGTCTCGCCTCCAGAGATTGAAACTTTAACTACATCTCGGTTACATTCAGAAAAATCAGCTCAATGTAATAAACTCTTTGATTGTGCGCTGTGACCTTTGAACGTTTCAGGAAAGCGCTAGCTTTCCGTCTGCACAGCTCATGAACTCATCAGTGATGGAGTTTGTGTTGTCATTTCATGTTCATTGACTATTTGACGATTTCATATAGAGATGCACCTGATATTTGTCACTTCCTCACGTATTCCTCAACATTCAGTTCTTTAGAAATCAGAACAAACAAGTTCACATTGAATTTCCAGCGCTAACCGCTTTATTTGAGATGTCAGATGTGTCCAGATGTTTCTAATGTCCACAGAAAAATACACATGTCACCAAGCACAGAAACACTTATGAAACGCGTTTGTTGTGCGAGGTCAGAGAGTAAATGAAATCTGAGGCGGAGGTTAATTAAATTCTGAACGATTGCTGGTGTCTGCCGTGTGTCCTGCGGGTCATTCTGTAGTCTTTCATTTAGCTAACAACCATCATGTGCTTTCAAATGAGATTGATTGAATGTCACCCCAGTTTTTCTGTCTTTCTGCAAAAGTTAGAAACGACTGTCTTAAAACTCTGTTAAATTCAAACTCACAGCCTCCGATGACATCCACGGCCAATAGATTCAGAGAGAGGAAGAAAATGTATATTATTATTGTAAAAGTTTTTTTCTAACAGGCTGCAGTATCTGTCATTATTTCAGAACAATCCAAACGCACGGCAGGTTTTGACATTCCATAAAACAACTTTGAAATGATTACTTTTTTTGAGGTTTTATTAACAAATTTCGGGAGGAACACGTGAGATTATTGGTCTAATCTACAACAGGTGATACTCATTCAGTAACCATCCAATCAGGGGTATAAACACACAGCATCTGACTTCCATTCCTCGACAGTTTTCTAGCATCCCTCCACAACCCCTTCTCCACATTTTCAATCTCTTAGTCACCCGGGGGGGTGCTCTGGGTTCGGACCTAATCGGGCCAAATCACGGACTCGGAGTCCTCCCTTCGGTCAGCACGCTAAATATGCATATCTTTAACCATCCATTATATGTACAAGTGTGAACTCCTGAACTACTGTAGTCATGTTTTGATTTGCCTCAAATCCACTTAAATGTCAAGTCATTTTAAATGTGTAATCCATTCTTTGCAGATGTTGTGCTGATGAATGATTGTGTTTGCGGTCACGCACAACTGAGTCTGAATTATACAGCTGCCGTGGATCTTCATTTCTCTCTAATGAAAACTTTGTCTGTCTTAAACCTGCTGTTTTAGCCGGCTACCTTTTAAAATGAGCGCTCGTATGTCACTGATTCAGAAGACAGCAAATCTGTGTTCAGAAAACTCAATCCCAGAATGCACTGCTCAGGACGTGAGAGTTAGCCTGAAACTGCCGATGCCATGAATTAGTTTGTTGGTTTGGAGACAATGCATTTGTCTTGGAAAATGAACTCCCGTATTTCCAATTATCAGTTACAACACGTCCTTTAGCAGGATATTTATTGGTGCATGTAACCACGCTCATTTATCATGCACGAGAAAACATCATGCGTGTGTGTGTGTGCGTGTGTGTGTGCGTGTGTGTTCTTCCTGATTGCTGTCAGGACATCAGTAGTTGTGTTGAGCGCTGCTTTAACGGCTCCTCTGAGAGTTGAGATGGAGCACCGGAGCTCGACTAGAATGCAGGACACATTCCAACACAATCATCTGCCTATTAGTGTGTGTGTGTGTGTGTGTGTGTGTGTGTGTGTCTGTGTGTCGATGTGTACGGTGAAAAATGAGCTCCTTTATTTTGAGAAGAATCTCTCACCCATTTTTTCAGAATACTCATATATAGTTTAAATATCTATCAAATTTATACTCTATAATGTTTTTTGGACAATTTTGCCTTTTAATGGCCCTACAGGTTCGAGTAAAGCATCACAACATGCATTTGTGATTGAGAACGCAAACCTGGTTGAGGTATTTATTCACCAAAACATTTGTCAAAAATAAAAGGTGCGTAAGAGAGTGTTTTTTTTAATCGAGTAAACAATGCAATTTATGCAACAAAGTTGTGTCTTTCCTATGAATGCAGTTTAAATATAGAATGAAAAAAAAATGATGGTGATTATAATATGATTTATTAAGAAAGCAAACAATCGAAAAGGTTTTCAAAAAGCACCTTTTACCTCACCGATGTCACAGATAATGCAGATGACACACTTTGTTTCTCTGGATAAGAGCGTCTGCTAAATGCCTTTCATTTAAATGTGCTGAATGATTTTATTATAGATGTTGTGTGTTTTAATTAGGTCAGTATGTAACGTCTGCTCTTATACAGTATGATTCTCAAAATCTTGCTTTCAAGATGTCAAACATGATTTTCTCAAAAACACAGGTATCATCCAATTTCCTTTATAGTCATTTAAAACAAGTGTTTCATATACGTCATTCATTTCAATGACCTTACAAATTCTCATGACCATAACCATTTAAAATTTCAATCCCATTTTTTTCAACAGAAGCCATCATTCCTAAGCAAGTTATCATTAATCTTACATAATAAGACATTAATTAATTATATTTTAATGGAATATTATATATGTAAAATTTCTTGAAATGTGGAAAACTACCTGTATCTGTAATGAGAATGAACAAACTTGTGTACACAGCTTGACAAAAGAATATTACGTTTTTAACTAGAAAAATATAAAGAAATCTGTTAACTTGCCATTTAAAAGTTACTATAGTAGATGTGTTTCTTTAATTTTGCTCTGTTTAAATGACAACATATAATGCAATCGGGACACGTAAAAACAAAAAAAATGTTAATTCCTATGTCAAAATCATGTGTTGTCCAAGGTAGAGAACACAATTATCTTTATATGCCCATTTTCATTCTTGATGTATGTTTTATAATTAAGATCTTTATTGCCATGATGTTTCAATGCTTTGTTGAGAATGTCTCAAAACTGTTTCCAGGTCAGTCAACGTCTGGATCTGTCGGGGAGGTCGCCATTCAGGTGGATCTGATCTCACATCCCGGCACAGGAGAGCACAAAGTCGGCGTTAAAGGTAAAAAACACACTGCAGTTCATTCATGATGAACATCCTGATAGTGAGAAAACCACAAGTGATTGAAATAAACACGTTTCTGTTCGCCACACACAGTATCTTCATTTAATGGATGGGTGTAATTCGACTGATAATGTGTTTGGATTGTGGGAGACATTTGGTACAGATGTAATTACCAGAATGAAAGTTTCCAGTGTGTTAATGACACTCAGCTGGACTCTTTATTCACATCTCCGTCACTGTTAATGATCTCAAACCGCTCCACAAGACACTTTACAACTGAACTACAAAGACCCACCTATAAACACCATCAATGACCACAACCTCTCTCTAACTGTCCATTACAAAACATAGTATTGCTAAAAAAATACATTTTTGCAATTACATTTCACCGTCCCCATTTTTTACCTATCAATACATATATTTGATATTTTATTTACCCATTTGTTGTTATCTATCATTGTTTCAAATTTAGAAGAACGCTTCTGTTTTCTTTACAATAAACAATTTAGAATGATTATTGAGGCTTCTTTAAAATAAAAGCACAACCTCGCATTATTTTACAGTGGTGCTCCACATGTACATGTACACTTACCCTACTGTTTATTATTAAAAGTGTACGTACTATTAAATAAGTGCAACCAAAAAAGTTGTTTCAAACTAATATAGACGTGTTTTTTGATGAGTAATGGTAAGTGTAAAGTGATGTTACCTGTGACTCCTCCTCTTTGCAGTTGTGGGTGTGAACAACATAAACTGGCAGACCAACGCCATGTTCCGCCCATTCGTGGAGATCAACGCCATTGGACCCCATCTGGCTGACAAGAAGCGCAAGTTTAGTACCAAAACCAAGAACAACAACTGGTCTCCAAAATATAACGAAACATTCCAGTAGTAAGTTCATCCTTATACTGAGGTACCAGCCGAGTATTGTTAAGCCTAAATATCGATATTTGACTTGATATAAAAATATATTTCTATCAATTAGTTTCTTATATGTTTACATTATTATTTGGCTGAAGTTTGTGTAAGGGATAATTGTTCTAAGATGTAATCTGGATGAACTTAATGGCGATAGTTAAAAGGTTTGATTTTCTCTTTCGTCTGAGTCACCAAAAGAACAAAACACAAATGTTGGCAAAATGAGAAAGATGTGTTTTCCATTCCATTATGAACAACTGAGCAACGAAACCCAACTTCACAACAAAATACTTTATAGACGGCTTCATCTAAACAATATAAACTAAAGTTACACGCATGCGCACGTTTGTGACCCCAACTGAACCGGTACACATTCACAAACATAGAGAGCACCTGTAGATTATTTCGGATAACAGTCAAAAGAAACCGTTACTTGGCTAAACTTGTTTCTCCAATATCTTGAATTTAGACTGCGATACCAAGCTCAACTGCTAGATGTCAATGTACCATATGGTTTCTTTAAATGCGACCAAACTACAAGACCCATTCAACAAATTGTTTATTAAAAGGGGTCATATGACACAGCTAAAACTAATATTATGGTTTGTTTTAGATGTAATGTGTAAACATGACTTAAGGTTCAAAAACGCTGTATTTTCCACCTACCGTGCATGTTAGTATCTCCTCTTTGCTCCGCCTCTCTAAAACACCCAGATTTTTTACAAAGCTCATGGCTCTGAAAAGCGAGGTGTTCTCTGATTGGCCAGGTCTATAGTGTATTCATGTATTCATGTATGCAGTACTACAAATTATCCAATGGCACATACCAGTTTATAAAGCGCACGATTAGTTATCACATCAGTTTGCATTTTCTACCCAATCTTTAAATTCCCAAAATAATAACACATAGTTTCAGTGACAGTGTGGACAGATGAATTGGGACAAAGTCTGAGTGTTTCTCTCGTAAAGGAGAATAACAGATTGTTCCCGTCTGCCTTCTGTTTTTCTTTATTACCTTCATTGACCGCTCGTTTTCAAGAGACCACAGAACTGAACCGTGCACATGGAGATTTACTTCCGACAGTCTCGTTTTAAACTTTAAAGGCCCTTGTGGACAAAAGGATAAATTAGATTCGGCCGCCTTTGCACAAAAAGACATGCATTTCACATCCGAATAGACATTTAGACATCAGGAGTTAATGTGATGAAATTGAGAATTGAAAAGCGTTCACCGCATAAAACCCAAAGCACACCTCTGGATATTAAAGGCCTTTTAGCATAATGGAGTCTTAATCTGTTTTGGTTTGGAATCATGAAAGAGCAGTCTTGTGTTTTGTCTTTTTTGTGTCTGAGAAATGTTAAACACTGCGGTAATAAACAGACTAACCCGGCAAATGGAAACTTGCTTGAGGCTCATCTGTGAAATCTCACATGTTTCTCTCAATATGAACTCAAGCATGTTGTGATATCAACTGTTGTGTACTTCATCCAGAAGTCCGTTTTGCTCTTCAACTCACACACTTGTGTGCTTCTTACAGCGTGCTGAGCAACGAGCACGGACCGGAGGCCTACGAGCTTCACATTTCCGTGAAGGATTACTGCTTCGCTCGGGAGGATCGCACCATCGGCATGACGGTCCTGCAGCTCCGGGAGCTGGCAGAGAAGGGCAGCGTGAACGCCAGCTTTCCGCTGATCAGGAACGTTCCCATGGACGAAACCGGCCTGACCATCATGAGAATACTGACGCAAAGGACCAACGACGAAGTGGCCAAAGAGTTTGTGCGTCTGAAATCAGACACGCGGTCGGCCGAGGAAGTGTCGTGAACGGAATGCTTGTGTTCGTTTTTGTGCATGTGTGTAAAACATCTGTTGGAATGTTCATTTTAAACTACAAGTACGTACAAAGTGTTTACCTACCGTATTCTCTCTATCAAATATTATATTCTACAGAGTTATGTTCAAGAGACGTTGTATACAGTTTTGTATGACGATTAGTCTTTTTGAACAGATATTGTATTTGTTCAGATAAAGTGCCAAACTTGACCAGTTTAAAAAAAACAATAGTCTGAATACAAATGCATATGAACTATTGGTGACGTCTTTCTAAATTTGCTCGATTCTTTTGTCCAGTGTATGTCATAATCTCTTTAAGCGTGAAGCGGTTTCCTTCATTTCGTTCGCATTTATTTCGTCTTTATGTTTCCCGCACAACAGCACCGGTGGTCTCGTTTCCTTGGTGACGTCTCTCCTCCCATGTGTTCATGGTGGGCGTCAGTTCGGATTCTCACCCTCGTTTTGTATTTTAAGCCGAGACCATTTTTTTAAATGGCGATGACTGCTACGAATCTCTTCATAAGTGTTTGTAATTTTATAGCCGTTGACAACAACAACAACAAAAACCACACCTCGTGTGCTGGCGTGGTTATGTGGAACTGTCGATTTCGTTGGTTTATTTTCTTTGCGTCTGAATTTTCTGAATTATCACTGTGAACATGGGCTCCGAAAGGCAATGCTAGCGTCACATTTGCTGAATCTTTGATATCATCTTTTATTTTATTTTTATTAAAAAAAACTGCCAAAGTTCTATCTGAAAATGTTCAGACGAAAGCAATCCACGATCTGTATGAAAATCAGTCTGCTGCGTACTGTACATGACTTCTGTGTTTTAGTATTGCCGAATCATATCTGATTGTCCACGTGCCGGTTCTGAGTTCGTTTCGGGGTTTCTGTAAAGTTGTTTGATCTGGTAAATGAGAAAAGTTATTCACTGTCATTTTATTTATTTTTGTTTACAGAGGAAAAAGTTTAACATTTGGTATTTATGCAACATTCCTATGTATTGCACTGATGGCAAACTGTATGTCATGTAAATATATTTAGTGAGAAATTGTAATGAAAGCGTCATGCATTTTTATTCCTTGCAGATCAGAATCTAGATCGGAAGCTCTTCAGTTCACTCATTGCATACATTGGCATTTTAAAATGCATTTAAATATCAGAATTAAGATGACCTATTGTACGTTTCTGTATGTTCTGCTTATATTACAGAGATATTTGTGTTTTACTTCCATAAGTGAAACGGTTTTATCGATAGTTCGTAGTGCCCACATTTATTTTCCTTCCTATGTTTACCCCTGCAGTGTTCTGCTCAGGAAAACCTTAGGGACAAATCGCCACGTTTCTAGAATATTTATTTTGCAGGGACACCATCCAGAGGTAAAAGAATAATTGAATGTGTATACCATATTCAAGGCATTTACACACACTGTCATTTGGCTGCAGCCTCTGATGAATGGGAGGCTGTTGCTATGGTAACGCTGTAGCTCAGCCTTCGAGTGTTACGCGTGATGCTCCTTGTGTCTTTGACCATAAAAACCGACATCTTGAAGAAAGGTAATCAGCAAACCAGCAATCAGTAATCTGTCTGTTCTCTTGGGTCTGACCCTGGGTCATCCATCTCTTCTCTAGATCCCAACGGGGAAAATGTAGCTTTTGAAAATCATTTTGAATAATTGTGTGTGCGGCGTCTTTCATACAAACCTTGCTGAAAAACAACGGACTGGTTGATTGTTGCTGATACACCCGTCTGACACGAATGCATCTCCAAAACAGATTTAATAGTAAAAGATTGTTGCGAAACTTGACCAGCTGCGTGGAGTCAGATATCAACACATGGCACCATCAATTCTGGAAACTTCCCGACGCAACCAGAAAGATGAATCGTTCGTCTGTTTCTCTGTCAAAAGCACCACATGTTGTCATTTATGAGTCGAGGACACACGTGGGTGGGTGGAGATTTATTGTTTATGTGCCCTTGATCTGTGTGCTTATGGAAGAACATTCAAATAAGGGACAGACGTATATGAGTCTATATGAGAACACAACCCTGTGCGGGAACTTACCTGGATAAATCTGATCCCGCCTGAAGAGAGAGATAACATTCAACTCTATACGTGTATACGTATATGCCATGAAGTGCATATCTTCTAGGGAATGTTCTGAGAAACGTCATTTGGAGAATTGACTTAAAAAAAAAAACTCCTGATTTTTCATAACTCAAGAGAGTTCTCAGTTGGGTTTCATTGAAGTTGCAATTTAGTCTCAGATGTTTCTCTTAAAATTGCCAAGGAGACATAAAAACACAAGCAATATAAACACCTGAGGTGTAAAACGAATGCATCTGAATACAGAGATCTTGACCATACACTGCAAAAAATGTCATTCTTGCTAAGCATTTTCGTCTTGTTTTTAGTAAAATGATTTAAAACGTCTTAAATCAATATAAAATTACTTGACCAGAAAAGTGACCTAAGATATGTAGTCTTTTTGTAAGGAGAAAAATATTTAGATTAATTACATTTATTGTAAAAACAAGCCAAAAAATCTGCCAATGGGGTGAGAAAAATTTACTAATTTGTTGGACCTTTCTCTCAAGAACCTAATCCAAGCTTTATTTTTGGCATGTTTTTACCATATACTTACTTAATTCTTATATTTTTCTCCTTAAAAAGAAACTAAATATCTTAGGTCACTTTTCTGCTCAAGTACTTGTATATTGATTTAAGACATTTTAGATAATTATACATAAAACAAGAGAAAATTGCTTTGAAAGAACGCCATTTTTTGCAGTGATATATTGCCTTTGATCGCAGACTTGACCAATCTGAGCTCAGTTTGACACCCCGTTGACATCTCTTCTCAAAATCGAATGACCTTTGTCAGATTTGTGTCTCTTTTTCTCATATCTGAGATGCAGATGAGACTTGAGCAGAAGTTTCCATTTGCTCTCCATTTAATCTCATTGATGTCTAAGAGAAACGATTGAGATATTAAAGAGATCTCAGCTTTCTTTTCTTCTTCATTTGTTGGGATCTTGGCATATGTACACTTGAGAAGCAGCAAAAATCTTGTTGTTTTGACAGGATTCAATCTCTCAAAGCTTTCATTCGGGCCTTATTTTCTTATTTTTTTACTTTTCAAATCCAACGGCATTTGGTGTAATGTAATGATGAATGCCAGTGTAAGTCATGTTTGCTCTTATCAGTGTTATTCGGGCCGAGTCAAACTGAAGGCCGTTCCTCGTTCGGCCATTGGGAGAGAATGTGCCTGGAAAGCAAACATCTCTCATTCAGAAAGCGTCTCGGGGAAGACGCAGTCCGCTGTCATTGCTCTCGGAGCGATCCTCAATCGGCTGTTTGTCCTTATTGGACATGTCTGGAGGATGTGAGCTGTCCTGCTTCATCAAGCATAAAGAGACCTCCTGTACATACACAAGCAGCCATAAGACATTAACCTTCAATCTCACGCTAGCAACACTCGTCTCATAAACATCAGGAGAAAAACAGAAAGGTTGAACACGGAGGATGCAGAATCCCGTAGTAGACTTCACATGAAGAGCGTGTGCGTGCTGAGGATGGAACAGTAAATAAATCTATGTGTTTGACAAGGACTTTCGCTTTCATTCGCCCGACATTCATTTGACAGTGAGACGTCTAGTGACATGGCATATTTATGATCCTCATGATTGTTTTCAGGGACGGGAATGTTAACACCTCCAAATATGGTTTGAGTTTATCATGCCATTAGAGGACATGATGCTCCGAGTGTCCGACACGCAACGAGGACAAAAGCACTTGATGAGAGTCTTCTGTTCATCACGTAAAGATCTTTATGATTTGAGGAAAGTTAAAAGAAGTTACATTGACAATACTGTCATGGTGTTTTGTGATTTACAGTGAATTATGTCTTCTAATTGTTATGGTTGGGTTGTCCTGAACAAAATCATTATGTCACAGGATGTTAAACAAAGGAATATTTTCATTAACCAGACAAGGGAAATCTCAGAATTGTTTTCAGAGACGAACGTCTCAGACAGGGACAGGTGAAAGACGTCGGGGTCTGAACGCTGCTCCACAGGTGGAAAATCACTCCTGCCGATTCTCTTCCCCCATCTGTTCCGTGAGACGAGGACCTGCCCCCTGTAATGAGACCGTGTCTCAATCGCTTAATATCATATAAATGAACTCCTCAATGTCGACTGACAGAGGACGGATCCACCCAAAGTCATTCATTCAATGAAGATCCATCTCTTTGATAACTGAGACAGTGAGAATGTCAGAATATGACGTCAAAGTGAGATTTAGCGAAAATATGTGACGTATTGTTTAAAAGATTGAAAAGTAGATACCCCCATTTATTGTCGTCTGATGTTACAGGGTGAGAATCTTAGATCTCACTGTCACTATGAAAAGCTGCTATCAGGTTCTGCACATCTGAGATCTCACGGCAACCAATCTAACTCAGTCTTTACTCAGTCGCATCTCTTTCCTTCATTATCACTCCCTCAATGACTCTAGAAATCACATTCTCTTTAAATTACAGTTAGAAGACATTGATGTTCTGATCCAAAAGAGTGGCACGTTCACTAATCTTAACTCACACTACAGTTGTATACAGAATGATATGTGTTCAATAGATTATTCCACAAACATTGCAGTTTGTTAAATACATATATAAGCAGTTTTCCTGTAGCTCAGTGATAAGAGCATTGCGTTGACAACGCAAGGTTGTGCGTTCGATCCCAGGGGATTGCAGATACCTATGTAAAAATCTACAGGTTAATGCAATGTAAGTCGCTTTGGATAAAAGCGTCTGCCAAATGCATAGATGTAAATGTAAATACATGCAGAATATGCTCCATATTGTGAGATGTACAATTACCCGGATATAAACGAATCCAGATAGCCTGTTTATTCTGCTCTGATGGGCTCTTATAGTGTCACGATTCACGGGGGAAGAACCCAATTGCAGGCAGCGATTTAAGGGGTTTTTAACAAAGATGATTTATTAAACATAAAACTAAGACCCACAATGGGGTTTAAACAAGAAAAAAGGAAAACACTAGACTCAGACTAACTAAAATTAGACTAAACAACACTTGACATAAACTAAACTAAACACTTACTAGACTTGACCTGATTTTGATAATCCACAGCAAAACATGCACAGAAGCACAGAGGTACAATCACAATGAACGAGCACAGGACAATAGACATGAGGGCTTTTTAAAGGGGAGCAAATCAAGAGGGGACAGGTGCGGGGCTTGAAGTCATTAACAATCACTAACGAAGACTACTATGTAACAAGGGGTCCTGCCATGGTTCTGCCACAAGACCACTAAAGACATGACATTATGAGGCAGAAGCATGACATATAGGTTCTGTTTATTCCTCGTGGACTGCTGAAACTGTGTGATCGGTCATTCATTCAGTTCTGTTCTCACTCACCTTTACCATCAATCCCAGTGTGCAAACTGATTGTTGTCGTTTCACAGAAGAAGACAGGTATCAGAGAGATGCATCATGTGCTATTTATACATTTACAATAGAAAAATGTCTGTAGAGGGATGTAGAGGCACATACATATTTCAGCAATATAATAAAAAGAAACCAAAAATTCACACAAAAACAACAGCAAATTCTTAAATAACATTTTGTCTTTAATTCATTCAAATGAATGTTAAAAACTGAATTAATAAATGGGGAAAACAGCTTTTTTGGTAAATGGCTAGCTTCGTTACATAGTTTATAATAGTAAAGAATAGGATTAACAAAAGCAATTCCAGATTCCAGGCTTTCTGCCCGCTGGACAAATCCAACCCATTAAAGGTAAAAAATTGCATCCCTTAAATGATGTAAATCCATTAGATATGTAATTCGAATATAATTGTCTATCAATAATGAGGTTTACTTAATAGGATAATTTTCGTATGGTAAAAAATATGAGATCTATTGGCTGTAGGCTTTAAACTGAATGCTGAAAAGAACCCAACAATTGACTGTCAATTTCATCTGTCAATCATTCTCTTTAAAAGTCTTCATGGCTAATGAAGGTCATGCGAAACCTTGTTGTTATTATTTACTAAATAAAATTGACCTCTTTGCAAGCGCTGGTAGTGTGCGGTATTTCTTTAATTTTTTGCCTATTAGGTCTTTATAAAATGTAAAAAGTGAAGTAGCATTACACCTACAAAGATTTTGATGGTTGTTTTCGTTATGGCAGAGCTTTGTTGTACGTGTGACATCATCTATTTGATGATTCAAGTTGATGAGTCTTTGTGAAAACTTGCCCCTGTGACAATACACCTAGGGCCTCATTTATAAAATTTTGCTTAGAAACCGTCCTAAATTTTATTTTACAATCATTTCTTAAAGTGCGTACGTGTGATTCTTAGAATGAACGTGCATGTAGCAATGTGAGGTCTATAAATCTCAAATGTTTGTGGAATAGCTCAAACTTTCAGATCTCCAGCTTTTAATTCTAAATAATGTCATTAAAAGAGCACATGTCAACCTCCAAATCCTACACAAGCTGCAAGAATGGCATATATATCCCCAAAAACACAGCACTCCGCAAAAAGACAGTTTCCACGTCAAAGACTTGTTTTATAAATATTTTGCCGTGGATTTTTGCGTTTACAATCAAATCTGTGCGTACGCACATTTTATAAATGAATCCCATGAACTCCCCTATGTATGTTTAACAGCAAGGAGAGAGTAAGGACTAATTCTCTAATGTAGTTATATTTAAAAATTGCATAAAAGGGAATGTATATGTGAGCAAGATGCATTGATTTAGAAATGGTTAGAGAAGCAAAACAGCACCAGATTTAAGACTAACTTGATAAAGAAGCCTGAGAGTTTTCTTAGTGAATGTGAAGTGTCTCACGGAGGATGTTTGAAACCATCGGTCACTTCAGTAATGATCGCTGCAGGGTAAAACTGTCACCCGGTGTCTCCTTCATCATCATTGGCCGGTGTTTTACTGCCTCGACTGCAAAACAAACTAAAACTTTAAACTCTGTTTGACTATAGCTAACGCTGAATAAGTTTGCATTGGATTGTGGGGATTTTCCTTTTTTTCCACCTCAACATTTCCCAACAAGAACACTTTCAAGTGGCCGTCAATCAGACAGTTTCTCCATATCTCATGTTGATCATGAGTACTTACAGAATAGTATCGTACCCTTTGAGTATCTGTTAAGTCTTTAGTTTGATCATATTTATAAAAGACAGATACAGCTGTATGAATATTTCTGAAAACATATGACGTGTGCGGTGGGGTCGTTTTTTGACAAGTGACCATGTCAAGCATGAGAAGCTAGAACGTTTAAAAGTGGTAAGAAGTCAGAATGCATGAAACACTGTTGCACATCCCCTTTAAAATCATTCATTTTTGTTTTATTGTATAACCTTTGTAAGAATAAAATGAAGGTAATTTACATCTACACAAAAAAACAAGATATGTATTAAATACAAGGCCAGTTGATGTCCAAACTTTAATTGACTTCCGCCTTGATGTGAAACATGCTGACGTGTGATGAATAATGAAGCTTCAGAATGTCCGGTTATTGAGGAGCAAATGAGAGTAAAAGTTGGATCATTAGGGCATTAGTATGTCGCTGAAATGAAGATTCATTTCACATTTCTTAACGAATTTTAAAACAATGTTGAGAGGGAAACTTGTTCAAAAGCAAGCCGTCAAAATAGAATTTGGAAGGTGATTTGAAATAATCAAAGACTGTAGATACTTTATGAGCTTTCCTGTAGCTCAGTGGTAAGACAATTGCGATAACAATGCGAGGTTGTGGGTTCGATCCCAGGGGATTGCAGATACCTATGTATAAATGTATAGGTTACTGCAATGTAAGTCGCTTTGGGTAAAAGCGTCTGCCAAATGCGTAAATGTAAATGTTATAAAGGACATCTCCGTGTCATGTAACTAACATCTGTGTTCATCGATTTGATGAACAATGGAGATTGTTTTTGGATACTTACATTAAAAACATGTGGGTTTTGCTCAAATCAAAAACATATTTTGTAGACATTCTAATCTTCTAATCTTTTTCATTATAAATTTCATCATAGATTTGTTTTAATTTACAAAAAAAAGTGTCCGTGCCATTTCATTCAAGAGAAAGAGATCCAGTGCAAACACAGAGCATGAAAGCTGCTTCAACATGATAAGCGAATCTGTCTCAACAGCGTATTTCTGCTGTTGAATTAAACACCTCATGCAAATATTTTACTTGAACCAGAGACAGAAAAGACTAGTTCAATAAGGGGCTTACATAGATCTTTTTGAGTTTATTTGCAAAAACTGAGCACTTCTTTAAAATGTTTCCATGTTTTAATTGTGTTTTACTTATTACTTAATCAAAACAACCCAACTGCAGTTCGACTGATATTAATTAAAATGCACAACATATTCAACTCATTCACCTGTGATATTTCTATAAACAGACAGAAAACACATGTTCAATCGAAAATAGCCCACTCCTGTGTGCCTATAAATCCAGATGAAACAAACTTTATATCATCAAACCTCACACAGAAGTCATTGAGGAGCTGTGGGCTCTTCACCTAAAGGTCTTATTTTATATTTGGATTCTTTTTATAACATCAACATGATACCGTTGAGGTTGCAGGGCGTTTGAACAATGACATCTAAATATAGCATCTCAAACCATCATCACTGTGAGAGGTACCACCATGACATGCACACACACCCGCATCACTAACAAGAGAAGAGCACACTGTTTGTTTGTTTGTTTTCTGATTCTGATGATCAGATGTCATAAATCGGTTATACATCATAGTCTTGAAAAAGTTCAAAAGTAACAACAAAATGTTAACATCCTAAAACTTGCTTTCACTATCAACTGTGTCCCATTGGATTGATAAAAACACGTTTCTTCAAAACCTTTCATCGCTTTTCTTTAAACACGGTCTTCGCAAACACAGCATTTTATCAGCTAAATACAAAGATACGATACTTTGAGTCATAATCAGATACAGAAACACCATCTAAACACGAGCGGTCCAGTACAACAAATCTTTGCTGTCTAAGATGAATTAAATAAATGCGTTTTCTCATCCAGAGTTGAATCGAATCAGCCAGCTCCTCGGCTTTTATGAATGGACAAACAGAATTCATGCTTCTTATTATATTTTCTATCTCTAAATTCTCAATAAAGGAAATGAACATCTAGGGCCTCGTTTATAAAATGCTAAGCTGTCCAAAATAAGATTTTAAGATCATTTCTCAAAGTGCGTACATGTGATTCCTAGAACGAACATACGCACAGAAAACGTGTGTACGCCAGATGTGAAGTCTATAAATCGCAAATGATTGTGGAATTGCGTGCAGCTAACAGTTTCAGATCTCCGCATTTTAATGATTTCTAATTGTCATTGATATATGAAAGAGTACATGTCAACGTCAAATCCTTTATGAGCGGCGAGAATGGCTTATATTTCCATAAACACAGCTCTTGGACAAGCAACGTGCGTTAGTCTACTCTTTACAGTTTCAGGTTGAAGAACAGAAAACGACCGCCGTCTGTGCAGTTTGTGGTGATTCGACTGCTGTTTATTGACATCTCTGTTAGAACACTTCAGCCGTCTGTTACCCTGGCAATAGAACTTACCTGGTTGCCATAGTGACAGGTTTAAGACTTCACTGTCCATCACTTACTCAAAGCTCACGAAGGAGAGGAACGTTAACTCTCGAAGAGGATTCAGAAAACAAATCCATATGCGATAAGAAAGACAAATGAAACTAGAGACCGACTGTAAATAACAAACAGACTTCAGGAAGTCAGTAAGTCTCCTAGCAACTCCTAAAATACCGTAGCAACCACTCAGAACAACCTATGGCACCAGCGGTGTGTTTTTTGAATGGGCAAGCACCCTCACATTCTCTTCTCGTGAACATTTTCTGAAAGTGTGCCGCAGTGAACAGCTGCAGTTAATGTTCATGGGATGCTTCAGATCTTTCTTCTTCTCATTATCATCACATTAATGTGCATTAACTTGAATCACGACTCGAGTGAGACTCTTGTGCGTGTTAAGATTGTGATTGCTGTTTACCAATAAAGAGACGCGGCAGGTGGTCAAACAGTCACAACATACAAATTTAACCTCAGACGGTCTGAAGAGTTTTTACGTTAATTTAACGCTAAATGAGTTCATCTGAAGATGTCAGGAGTCAACTTAAAAGCTGTGTGAATTCATCAAAGCACGTGTTTTTGGATCTAGATCTGTGACGTGGGAAGAATGATTCATAGTAAAATGACGTAGTAAATACATAATACTTGTATGTCATAAAAAAACAGGTGGCTGGTGCTCCACAACATTTGAGATTCAGAGTCACTTTCTTTGCAGGAATGACGTCTTCTATCAAGAAGATTTCTTAGGTCTTACCCTGAGATGCTTTTTTAACAGTCAACGATTTCACATCGATTCTTAGACACAAACATAAATAAAATGTTAGAACAGAACTAATAAAATCTCAAAACTTTGTTTGATACAATAATAAACACATTTAAGCTTCAGGCGCATTGTGGGATGCTTTTAAAACCGCATTGAATATTTATATATTTTGTATCTGGTTATTTCCTTGAAGGACGTGCAGATATTTATATAAATGAATTCATACGTGAATATCAGACTACAAACATTTTTAGTATTTCAGTGAAGGCCTTTAGATCAAAAGATTTTGCAGATCTCGAAAATATTTCGGTCACGGGTGTCCAAACTAGTCTATTACCATCGTAAGCAACGATAGCGTACCAATAATTCAATGAGAACTTATCAGTTTTAAATTGACATGTGAACCAACAGTAGATTTAGTTTTGCATTCAAAAGTCTCCATTTTCCATGCCAGCTGGAAGCAGAATACTGTATGTCTTACCGCATATTTAGATGTCAAGCCACCAAAACAAAGACTTGTATCACTGATCAGACTCGTCCGGCTCTTGTTTTACACATGACTCCTTAATAACCTTTGATCGGTGTAAACAAAGATCAATACCTCGACGAGGGAGAGCCGGGCATCGGCACAATGCCTGATCGATTCAACAGCATTAGGCATCATGAGAGAGAGAGAGAGAGAGAGAGAGAGAGAGAGAGAGAGAGAGAGAGAGAGAGAGAGAGAGAGAGAGAGAGAGAGAGAGAGAGAGAGAGGAAGAGAGACGGAGAGATTTAACAAAACCTTTATTACAAAAACATCTAATAGTTCATTCCCATACCAAAACATTAAAAAAAAAAAAATTGTAGTTAAAAATTATTTCACCCTCAAAAACAGAACCTCATTACAACACCAAATAGATTCAAAGGTAGCAAGATCATTAACAGATTTTAATAAGAAAAATCGACCAAATCTCTTGATTTCACCAGATTATAAAACAAGACAACCTAGTTCTGACTTACCCTTTGTTCTATTTTGTTTTTCCTACTAACATAAGGCCAACTTAGCTGGGCCCAAAACAAAATTCTAAAGTTGACAAAGATATATATTTTCCTCACATATTTGAACCCCAATATAAATTAAATTTAAAGACATTTGTTTTGAGAGAGAGAGAGAGAGAGAGAGAGAGAGAGATTTCTTCTTCTTTTGTTGTTGTTTATAGTATCATGTTGAAAGTGCATTTTATATTGATATATTTCCTCTATTTCTTATCCTTCACATTCCACCTAAAGGCTGTTTGTTAGTTTTCCAAGCACTAAATATTAAATGATCTGTTGTATTTTCTTGTTATGTTGGCTTTATTTGTATATCATTATAACTTTGTAATGTGTTTTATTAACCATTGAACCATGACTGCAAACGTAATATTCTACGCTAACTTCAAAGACTATGTGTAAGGATTGTACAACCTTCAAAACCTGACCACCGCATCTTACTTCCCAGTATTGGCTTTGTAAAGATAACATCAAAGTTTGTTTTTCGACCACCCTTTTTTCATTTATTATTGCTTTCTTTCCTAACACCGGGGGCCCTTTTCAATAAGGAGGTTCAAGCAACATCGAGTTATGATGTGAACTGTGAGTTGTTTGGTTTCAGAACACCTGATTTGAGTTTGTTCAATCAACTCTGGGTAGATTTACCTTGAGTTAACCGCTTGCACCATAACTACGACAAGCCATGATCAATGGAGCTCCGATTTTGCAACATTTTTAATGTTATCGTATCGGCCAATAATAAAATGTATATCTATATATTAAAGGCAATAAATCTTAAATCATTTCCTCTGGTTAAACTACTTCATCTTCACGCTGCTCACAGTTAAAATACATTACAGTAATGTCTTTCTGTGTAATTTATCTATTAAATATACAAGAAAAGTTTGAAGGTTAAAGAATCGTTAACTTGTGTAAAGTGGGATTGGTAAATGATTTTCAGGCAAAAATGTATCGGTTATCGGCTTCCAATGTTAAAAAATTATCGGTTATCATTATCGGCCAAAATTTACATATCGGTGCATCCCTAGTTTTATTATTTCTGTGGTGACAAGCTATAGGTGTAATGAGTTGTATACTGTACAAACTGTATATTTTATCCCCTTACCCAACCCCTTAGATCGTAGAAAACTTTTGGTATTTTTAGATATTCTAAAATTATTTTTCTGTACAATTTATAAGCTTTTGTGCCCGTGGGGACCTCAATTTTTGTCCCCATATGTTGGTGTGCATTCAGGTTTAGGTCCCCACTAACATATAAAAACCAGGTACACACACACGTTCTCCCTGCATTACACATTAGTACTCAGAGCAACACACAGTCAAGGTAATGCTTTCATCTGGAAACAGATCCATTAAACAATGTCACTTTAATATTTAATAAACGCCATCATGCATTAGCCCTTTGTTAAATGATCTCATCAAAGTAAATAGTTTGGAAACACAGAAAACATCTCACGTGTCAGCGCGATCGAGAGAGTTTTCTGAGCTGCGTTTGTCACGGTGAAGAGCTCGTGTCACGATACACAAACCTACAGAAAGAGAATTACAAACACGCTTCAGTGAGCTCGCTGATCATGTGCCAATTCATCACCCTCAGGGGCCATTACCCACAATCCATCAGCTGGAGATCCAGAGAGGAAAACACACCCAAAATCACAGACGACAGGCCTGTCACCGACACATCTCACTGACGGATATGCAGGAGAGAAAGAGAGAAGTTTAAGTAAACGCTATTCAGATGATGTTTACTCTGAAAAACATATAACCCTGTGGCTTTGTGCTGCTTTACAATAGTTTTTTAGTCGCAGCAATGTGCTCACAAACTAACTAGGATTTTACTAAAGTAAAAGTGTAGTAACTAAGTTTTTTTTAAACGAACAGTTTGAAATTATGTGAATTAATAACATGGTTTATTTTCTGGTGGCATGGTCAATAGTAGAAGGATTTACTTGGCAAATCTGTTTTCGATACAAATTATTTTTATATTACTTTCATCACATATAGGGTGATTTCGGATAATGTGGAAAAGTTTTGAAATTTTGACTTCTGCGATTTATCTATAATATCTATATAACACATTAGATCAACGCATTAGACTTTTCTGAAATCCCTAAAATGTTTTCTAACCACACCAGAAGCAGGATTAACAATCGACAGTGTTAATTCATTTAAATTCATTTAAAACTCTATTAAAAAATGTAAAATTTACATTTGTTTAACATTGTATTCAAAAGATCTACTAAATTTTAAGCAACAATTTGATTAACAGATTATTCATTCAGTTATTCAAATTCGCCATTAAAATTGTGGCTACTCAGGGAACAAACACTCATTGCAGGTGAGAGAGACCCATCATCATCATCTATCTAATGTTATAACCTCCAGTAATCCACATTAACACACATTTCTCATTCAGGCATATTAGCTCTTGTTATTGGATTTATAAAGTCAGTTTAATGCAGATTTCATCCATTTGAAGATTGTCCCAGATTACCCAGAGCATGCTGTCCCATATTATCAATCACATTTGACAATGTGGGACAACACAAAATGTTTGAAAGAAAAAAACATTTTCAACACTTTAATGCATATTTTGTGACTAGATCACAAACATAATTTGACAGCAATTAGGAACATTGTCTTATTTTTGACAGATTTATGTCCTTAACATTAATTCAGTAAGAAACCAATATCTCTAACCTTAGTCATGCAATTCCAAAAAGATCACAATACTTTACTCATAAACTACCTTCGACAAACCTGCTGGTGATTTATGTTGAGAGAAGCTGAGCACCATGTTCCATGAGAGTCAGTATTTTGGCATTCATTTTCACAAAAGACATTATTAGGAAGAAGGATCTGGACAAACTGTGCTGTCCTGCAGAGAGAGAGAGTCATAATATTGTGATTCACCGGATGATAATGTCCACCTCTATGGGAACCTGTCGACTTCACATACAACACAAACACACACTCCATCCTCTTTAACCTTGAGCTTTGTAAAAGTGTGAGGCCGGTTACGTCAGCTGTGGGTTTGGTGTTGTTTAGAAAATACTTCACAACTTACATGCTTCTAAATATTACCATGTTCCCATGAGAAAGAAAACAAAGATGAGATCTCCTAATATCCCTATTTTTTCCTCATAGACATAGGATTCAATGGAGAATAAATTCTCATCTGTGTCTCGATGTTTCTCCTGAGAGTCAGAAATCTCCCAAATGTCATTAGAGTTTGAGAAGAGATGTCAGCGATGTGTCAAACTGAGCTCAGATTCGTCTCCAATCAAAAGTCAATAATATATTATAATGTAGTCAACGCATTTACTCAAATCCAGATTATTTTCCTCTACAATCTACATTCATTTCTTCATGTACTTCAACAATTACACTCTTATTTTTTTCATTTACAACTGAATTTCGTACATCAAGTTACTCACTGGCCTCCAACCAAACTTACGGACTAAAAAAAGTTTCAAATTTTTACTGTAAACATCACATCCCAATGTAAAGGCAGGGTGGGTCATTCTGTCCAGAATTTTTTTTGTCATGTTGGTTGGAAATCTCTTTACATCCTGATAGCAATCAAGAAGTACAGTGGTCAAATAATATTTTATCATTTTACATGATACATCATTTTACATCATTCAATGTAGGGAGAATGGCGGACATTCAGCAACAATCACACTTTCCTGCAATCAAATCTACAAAACGAAAGTCTGCTTTTGAAAATGCGGTGACAAAAAACATCTTGATCATGAAAGAGGAAAAACTTGAATTTACATCAGTTCATCTTTTTTTCACAGACAGCTCCGGCAGGCAAAGGGTCTGAAAGACGACACCATGGTCGCTCTCTTTCTTTTGGACAGGTGTGCACATTCTTCCAGAAGAAGTTAATGGATTTAGTTTGTCATCCGTTACGTGGATTTACAAAATACATTCATGTGTTTGGAGGAGGCGTGGCTTTGGACGGGGAATCAAATGGAGGATGGGATTAGAATTTCAGTGCTAGCAGGCTAAAATTAGCATCTTTCCAAATCAACCACCCCACCTTTAAGAACAACTGATGTAACCCTGATCTACTCTCTCTCTCTCTCTCTCTCTCTCGCTCTCACACACACACACACACACATACACGAGCGCACGTAAGCACACACACACACACACACACACACACTGGGTGAATAGAAATCGACAGATCTGTGTCATTGTTCATTGAATTGAGCTTTTTTTCCTTCCAAATGTTGCTGTTATTGTAAACCAGCTGTTGTTGTGAAGACTATTATGGGTTTGACCATGTAGAAAATGTCCAAATTCTCCTTTAAATTGATTTATAGGATCATCTGATTTTACAAGCCTGGATTTAACATGACATTCCAGATGATTCTCAGCTCATTTACTATGTAAACAACACCTGTGAACTGATGATAATGATATGAATTTATCATGACTCCACTGTCCCTGACTGAGAGAACATGATTTTTATTCAAGAGTACTATCAGTGTGCTTCTTTTAAACTTCAAATTAGAAAGTATACTTTTAAGTCTACCTCTCATGCTTTTTTAGAAATACATTCCATGTTGTTCTCAGCTAATTGCGTCCTTGAAGTTTGCTATTGTTACACGGAAAAGTGTTCAAGTGAGAAGTAAGCCAGTGTAGTTCCAAATACGTGTAGTATTGAAATAGTACACTTATAGGTATACTAATAGTAGTACTTCACTACATTGTATACTTGAAAAATAGAACCTAAGTAGTGTGTATAAAATGCAAATATTCTATACAAAGAAAAACCTGGTGTGTGTGTTTGTGAACGCATTCATAAAAGACAATTCCCCATCGTTCCTAACAATATATACAATTGTGATATTTTAAAGGAATAACTTTAGCAAACCAGGGAAAGTGAGTCTGGCCGCACAGATTGCTGACAAACCAAAGACCATTAGACAAAAATCAATCCCATAACCCAATAAAACAACAGAAGTACAAAACTCCAGAGAACTCAACTCTCGGCTTTTGTCAAAAGTTTGTTGAGAGCAGAAAACAAATCCCATGAAATGTTATTAATCACAAACAGAGACTTGAAATGACTGGTTCATTACAGGTTATAACTTTCTGTAGTTTCACATAATTTCACAGTCAGTATGAACAAAGACATTTCTGACATTAATGATAAAATACATGCGAGAACGAATCAACCCACAACCATCAACCTCACCAAAAGAATCCCCTAAAAAACGGTGTTTTGTCATTTTCAGTTCGTGTTTGTTCCATCAAGTTCCATCTCATTAATTTCTCCAGACACCAGTATGATTTAGGGGAGCAAATGGAAAATTCTCCTGCATCTCAGATATTTCTCCTGAGAAAAGACCTGGAAATCTCCTCAATGTCTCCAATGTAGCCAATCTCAAAATTTGAACCCCTTGTCTCTTTGGCTTCATTGACTTTTTCCACTTGTGAAAATGTTTTCATCCCCATTCAAATGAAGAGTTCATCAACTGGCCTGTAGCACTTACCAGCACCTTAACGCCACGCTTTCCCAGAATGCTTTGCTGTTGCCCTTAGAGACAGTCGCTGTACTCGCATAGTGTGTGCGAGCATGTGTAGACTGGATAGAAAACCCTGTTTGATGATGTCACTCGGTGAAAGACCGAAAAACTGACAAAGACAGAAAGAGAGTTTTCAGTCAGAGGATCCAACGGTGAATCTTTTTAAGAAAGCCACACGGAAGATAAAGAAAGAGAGAAAGACAGTAAATGGGTCATCCGGCCTACAGAGACAGAGACTGTACCACTCACTGATGTGGAAACACACACACACGCAACAGTAACCTCAGGCTCACGTTACATTTGCAGTTCCTAAATGTGCGCTGGTTTTATGTGTGGTGCGTTATCAAGCGTTGGCATTTCTCTCCATGACGTCAGGTGTGTGGAGGGAAAACTTCTGATTTCTGAGAGATCAGAAGACAAACCCCACACATACTCCAGATTCAGAAAACAAATAGATCTATAGACCACTTTGCAAGATGTTAACATTGGGCCAGAAGCACTTCCGGTTTTTATTTAAGTATTTTTGAATTATACATATTTTCATAAAATTAAATCTTAAATACATTTGTTTAACATTTTAAATTAGTTATAGATTTTGTGTACACTTTTGAATAATGAAACAGACCAGACCAGCATTGTTTACATCATCCGAAGAGCTCTATAGTCATGTCAACATCAAGGTTGTAGAGCAGCAAAAGAAGATAGAAATTTAAAAAAGTTTTGTCTTATATATGTTATTGCATGTTGTTTTCTGTCAGCTGGATATGTGGTCTGTACATTAAGCAATCTGAGATGAAATAATTGCACAAGTTAAACTATAGTTTTGGCTAAACTGTTAAAAGAAATACATTTACATTTATGCATTTAGCAGACACTTTTATCCAAAGCGACTTACATTGAACTGCCTTATAGAATTTTTGTTCCTGACTGTGTGCACTACCCTTGGATCGAACCCATGACCTTGAAACTAATGTAGATTGTTAAAGTCAAATAATCAGAATTTGAGTAAAATTGATGTGAACTGTCCGAGTTCATATTAAGATCTTCAGTAATAATATTGACTTTTGATTACAGAGTTGACAAATGTGAGATCAGTTTGAAACGTTGATTTCTCTGAGGAGAAAACTCAGACGAGACCTGGGCAGAAGTTTCCATTTGCTCTCCATTTAATCTCGCTGAGAAATTATAATGATATAGGATATTAAAGAGATCTCTCATCTTATGTGATTCTACAGGGTCTGACAGGAGACCATTGAGCGGCAATAAGAGAGAACCACATTTCATTAGTGAACACATTTCTGATCTTTCCTCATCCGTTCAGAGAAAAGCTGAAAGTGGAATGATGCTAGTAATAAACATGGATAGCCGGCCCTGCACCATTCAGTAAAAACACTTGAGCCAACCGGATGCAATAAAATAAACCCACATCAATTGCGTTTCAAACAATGACATAGCGAATAACCAGAAGTTCCCTGAGGCCCCGGGATCCCACTTCACATCCACATCAAGGATAACAGTATCCCTCCATTACTCCTGCAAGAACAGGAACGATAAACCTATTAATGTCAAATGAGAAACTGGTCTCTAACAGAAAATGGCCACAAGCAATGCGATCTTCTCCAGAGCTTACAGATTAGCTAAAGGCTTGTTTCTTTCTCCCTCCATCTGTCAGACGTTGCTGATATTGTGATATTATTGTGTTGGACTGAACACCTGACCTGCTGCGAGAAGATCCACAACTAATCATCTCCTCAGGAAGCCAATTAAAGTCATTTTGACGGAGGAGGTTGGAACTGAGATTTTCTCTCCTCTTTGAAGACATGTCAACTGTTGGAGGTCAACATGAAAGAGAAGAGCAGGTGGCCTTGAGTTTTATAAGTACATTCTCAAACTTTGCCGCAGACGGAGGGTGGGCACGAGCTCATATGCAATGAATTATTCATAACAAAGGAAATGAACATCTTAAACGTCCCGCGGGACGCAGGCGTGTTATGAGATGCAGGTGTGGGGTTTAATTTGATCAGATTTGGCCCTTCATCCACACCATGTGCTTTTAAACAGATTCATGATTCATATTCATCGGCAGAGCCGGCCCTCCCTATTAAGTCGCTTTGGATAAAAGTCGCTTTGAATGAAAGCGTTTGCTAAATGACTAAATGTAAATGTATTAGCGGACTGAGCGGCTGCTTAGGGCCTAGTGGCCACTAGGGGTCTCCCAAGAGCACGTGAAATTACAGCTTTTTTATGATATATTTATGTTCATTAACTCGAGGAGGAACTCTTAAGATGCAAGACATTGAACATCACTAAGGACACCCTTCACTTAGCAACCACCAAGAACACCGTAGCAACGGCTCAGAAATGTTTGAAAAAAGCACTAAATACAGTTCTCCACCATAGCAGTTTACACAAACACACGTGCACACACACATGTACACACACACACGTACACACATGCATGCACATGAACAAGCATGCACAAAGCGCACACACGTATGCCAAGTAAGGAAGGCGAGCGAGAGAGAGCTCTGCAAGTGAACCTCACTCCCCGACGAACAGAAAAGGCCTTTAGCCTCCGGACCAACGCTAGTTTGAGGGCCACACAGAGCGGGGCAAGTAGGACCGGTTACGCACACAAACACACACAAAGATATTTGTATTGTTATACCAGTTGGGACATTTCACAGACTTCCATTGATTTTATATCGGGCTTATGATATATGTGATGCATCCACTAACTTACCCCAACCCTACGCCAACACTTAAACCTGATAATCATACAAACATGTGCAAGACATTAGATTGAAAGAAAACAGCATTTGACCGAATCATGAGCCTTTTTATTAAGTGAGGACCGGTACAAAATATAGACCAGTACACACACCAGTACACACACACACACCCATGCACGCACAAGCGCACGCAAAGACACACACGCATGCACAGACAGACAGACACGTGCACACACATTCGTACATTTCGCAAAATACTTTAGGTTTAGGGGCGGGGCTAGAGGCGGGGCTTCAGTTTAGCCTTTATAGTATTTCACAACGTACAAAATCAGATAAATAGGACACCTAGTAAAATAGGTAAAAACTACGGAAAGATCAGTTTTTTTTTTTTATTATACACAATGATAAAGCAAAAGTTGAATGTCAGGTTTGTTTGTGTCTTTTTCTATCAGCATGTCAATGTCTCTCTTTCTCTCTCTCTTTCACACCAGCCAAACAGACAGACAGACGGACGAAAAGACAGATGCCTGAAAAATCTGTTCTCGGATCACTTTTTGTGTGCACTTAACTTAAATAGCTCAGTACTCTTACAGTACAGTATGTCTCATTTGTGTCCATTTTCAATTTGAGGCGAAAGGCATCTGATGAAGACTTTATGTTCTTCACGAAGTCATTTGTGCAAAATTTATGGTGCTTATAGAATATTCGTTTTTGGCGTTAGCATTTTCTTCCTCCTGAGCCGTGAATAAGCATATTCTGAGCAATAAAATGTTCCTGTAAGAATAAAGTCATTTTCATAGCACTGCAGTCATCTGTCATTGTGTCAGGCTGGAGTGGATTCTCACCTCTTGTCTGCAAATTTCATTGTTCATGTGTTGTTTATGCAGCACTGTTGAGGGATTTTACAAAAGGAACGCACTTAAAAACTCTTTCAGCAGCTCAAGTGTGCGTGTCCTTCTTTATTACCAAAAACCTTTCTAAACCTCAAGAAGAAGCCCTTCTCTCCTCATTCTCAATTCACAGCAGAGGATTCTCCTTCAGGAGCAGAAACACAAAGTCTCAGAGAATGATCAAACGTGTCTGCCGTCAATATGACCTTCAACTTGACTCGAATACTTCTGTACACTCTTCCTAAAAAGACTTTTAATTGTTCAGAAGAGTCATTACCTCAACTCAAATTGTCCCGGGAGACACCGCGGGAAATCGCATGTGAGCCGCATACAATTCACTAATAAAGCACAAAATAAGCAAACAGAGCAATCATTCCTCCTAAAATAACCCCCTCTCTCTCTCTCTCTCTCTCTCTCTCTCTTTCAGAGCAACAGAGATTGTTTTTGGATCTCTCCTCACACGGGAACGACTTTCTTGAAGATGACGGATTATGGGCAACCTAAATTTTAAAAGTAGACGTTTTATTATAATTTTGTTTTTGTGTATAAGAAGTGGCCCAAAAGTGATGTCATCCTTGCTACCTGTCTCATTAAGCTCAAATACTTAACAAATGAGAGCAAGGAATGAAAAACTTTGAACAACTTTACACTGCAAAAAAGGCATAATTTCTACAGATTTTTAGGAAACACCGCAAATTTACAAGAAAAACAGGGAAAACGTGTAATTTTACAGTTTATTTCTGGTGACCCAGAATTAGTTTTTAGAATAATACGTTTTTACCTTTTTATTTTTAAAATATCGTCAACAACTGTAAAAAGAAAATTAGGGAAAACGTTTGTACCCTTATATCCTGCAATTTTACAGGAAAAAATATTTTACGGTATATTTCTGTCAATCTAGCTGAAATATTTTCTTCTGTTTTTTTTACAGTGTACACTCTAGAAAACTTCTTTGACATGCGCTTGGTTTTAAGCAATGCATAAAAACCAAAGAACACGCACACTTTGCGTAAATAAACTCGGTTATCAAAAACAACATCATCTATTAGATTGTAATGTATATATATACCAAGCATTACATTACTGCTCAATTCATTTGGATACAAAGCAATAGATTCAGGATAAACAGCACACTAGGACAGAGGCACACAAATAAACCCGAAGGGGCTCTTTTAGATTCATTTCATCTCTGTGATCTCTTCACAGCTCCGCATCTGCTGAAGGTCTCAGATGGAGTCAGCTAATGTTTGCTGGACACGTCTGTATATGCTATCCAGCCAAACGCCGCCTCGACTCATTTAACACAGTGATGTTTCTGTGCAACTAATTCCTTACGCCGTGACAGAAGGACATCACGAGTTAACAAAGGTGGGAACTAAACGATAATTCTTTCTCTAAACCTTTCTCAGAGGAAATTACATCATCTGAAAATCTCCCGACTTGTAAATAGCCCGACATCTCAGATTCTCCGGCATTTCAGACTGGATTTCCAATCAATGTGTCTAGAGAAGAGACCTCTGACTCAGCTGACTTTTAAAAGTGAGTTTTAACTTAAAACCTAACTTCATCTCAGGTCCAGAAAATGAGAGAGCATGGTACCCTGGGAAACATGTTATCGCTCAGATGCGGCTCTTTCATCGCTAAGGATATTTGATAGAGGTGCCAGTTGTGTTTCATTGAAGCATCATCTTTTTAGTAAATTTGATGAGAAATGTTTGCGCTCATATTGAGATCTCCAATAATATTGACTTGTGATTGCAGACTTTTTTATTTTATGTATTTGGTGAACGCTTTTATCCAAAGCAACTTACATTGCATTGTATTATACATTTGTTTCTGACTATGTGCAATCCCCTGGGATCAAACCCATGACCTTGGCATTGCTAGTGCCAAGCGCAAACCACCGAGACACAGGAAAGCTTGACATTTGTGAGCTCAGTTTGAGACATTGTTGACATCTCTTCTGAAACACTAATGAAAGCGACATCTGGGCAATTCCAGCATTATAGACGTGACATTTTGCATTATTGACGTGACATAAAAATGCTCAGAGAATGAATTTGTTACAAATATATTGAACCACCTGTTTATATTTTACTGAACCCTTGTTGATAGTCTATCTATCTATTGATTCTAAACATAAAAAATGTCAGTCTATGAAAATAAAATCTATTTAAAAAAAGGTAAATAAACATGCGATGTGACAAAAAAAGGACGTGTTTTTTAGAACACGACAAACTTTGAAGAATTCTGTGAAATGAAGTGCCTGAAGAAATTATACCCAATGAATGGAGAAGGGATGCCTCTTTATAGAACATCAAATATTTCCTTTATTTTATATTTCATGTGTCCATTTATGAGGCATTTTATGTAGCTTTATGGATGTGACAATCCTAAAAATGGCACTTACCTGACTTTCAAAAATGATGCACTAAAAATAAAATATTTTTTAACTAATTTGAAGAGAGATTTCATACGGGTATTTGAAGCACCAGATCTGTGCTGTTACCATTGTAAAATTGCTGGTTGAAACATTTTCACAGAATTGCCTATTTGTGAGATTTCTGACTCTTTTTCTCAGGATAAATATCTGAGACACAGATGAGACTAAAGCAAAAGTTTCCACTAATATAATCGATGTATAGAATAAACATAAGCAGTCACATGACTCATAACTTTCACATTTAATAGAATGAATTGCGACAGGTAACCCACCATCATTAACCCGGTCGAAAACACCTTGTTCTCAGAAATATATTCTCAATTCTCATCCAGTCTTACCTCCAACACAATCCTTCTTCGGTGTAAATTGCCACATGTGGGTGGGAGATTCTGTAAAGGCGAAAATTAAATGTAAATGTGAAACAAGCAGACAAACTGAAACATTTCTCCTATCCATTTACTTAAATGTCCACGTAACATTTAATGGAGTTTAATAGAAACAAATGAAGCACCTACAGTTCTACAGACTCTCTGAACTTTCCAGGCGTACAGTAATGAATCTGGCTCAGCAGAACGTGTCCTGAAACTCTCTTCAGATTTATGAGGTGTGAGGGCCTGAGACACGTACAGCAGCACAGCTCGGCTGTCTTCATGATGATTAATGACCTGCAGGGGAACCGCGGATCCAAACCAGGCCAGAGCCAAACGCTGCGGACCTACGGACTGCACAAACCTGCCGACGGTCAAACATGTTCACTGATGATGCCGTTCTAACGTGAGAATCTCCACAGCAGCTCGGTCTTTCCAGAAGAAATAAAATCAGAAAAGTCACCCACATGCTTTAGAAACCTTCACTTCATTCCAACTCATTTTCTATAAGATAGAAACTTGTGAGAAAAAGTAGTATGTGATCTCTTTTGTAACAATGTCTAATGGAGACATTTTTGAGAATTCTGTGATTGTTTTCAGATGCAGGAGACTTAAAAAAATGTATTTGCGCTCCTTTTAATCTCATTTATGTCTAGAAGAAATCAATGAGATATTAAAGAGATATCATGAATAGTTTTTCTTTGTAAACTTGGAAAAAAATAATAAAAGTATGTAGTAATATAAATATACAATATTATAATATAGTAAACGTTAATAAATAGTATTCAATTAGTATTATTATTATTAAATAATACAGTAATGATATTATAAATACTCACTGGAGTGTTATGGCTAGTTTAGTTCTGCACCAAGAATTTAGCCTTTTGTCATGATTAAAAATAATAAAAAATTGTTTTCGACTGTTGACTTCTATGTAAACACATAGAAAATTTGCACTTACCTTACTTTACTCTATCTGTTAAAGCAAAGTAAAAGTAAAAATCACATATTTTTCCATGTATTTCCATAAAAGTCATCAGTCAAAATCAACAAGCTTGGTTACACTAAAGACGTATATGTATTGAATTTATTTAAATATTTTGCAAAACATTTCATGCTAATTGTCAATAGTTTTATTGTATAATAAAAGTAAAAGTGTGGCAAGCATGTTTTCTGGTGAACTGTTTCTTGTTTGTATGATCACAGTTTTATTTCAAAAACCTCGATTAAACTATAGTTAGGGAAACAAAATCATGGTATAATTTCAAACCTTGATCAAAATGACTGGAAATACACTATGCATTAACTGGTTTTAATCTTCACCTTCCAGCCAATCAGAATGAAGTATTAAAAAAACATGATATAAGTATTTTTTTAATTTGCAGTACACGGTTAACTTTTTAAAGGCTAGTTTCTGAGTGTATCACATCACTGTGCATTGTGTTATAATTCTTAATTTAATCAAGTGTTGTGATCTTTCTCTGGTTTGGCTCTTTAAAGTGTTTTCAAGTCCGTGTGGAAAAAATAAACGAAAATACGGCGAAAAGTATAAGACCAATGTGAGCCGTTATATTATAATTGCATTGGTGCTTTGATGGAGTCTTAACAGCGCCTTCTCTTTCTCTCCCTGTCTGTCTGATCTGGGATCAGCGAGCGGGCGGATAATTGGATACATTAGTCTTTCTTTTTCTGTTCGATCTCAGAGGTTGAACTTATGTGCTCTGAGTCACATTACTGTAAGAGATGAGAGACTCTCCTCATAACTTTACCTGCAGAACAGCCTCCCAGGAGACCAGCTGAGAAAAACGCTTTTAAATCAAACCAATGTTTCGGGCCGTTTTTAGAAACCTACACCATGGGAAAACTTTACATAACACAAACTAAAACAAACACACACATATAAAGGTTGGCACATTAAAGCCACCTGGAGAGGCAGTATCAATGTTTAGGTTTGTACTCTGTGAACAGTCGATAAGTCATCATTTAAGTGACGGCGTGTTCAACACAGATGACAGGCTGTCAAAACCACAAACTATGACACACGAAGTCTCACACATACTGTATCTCTTCGATTTAAGACGTGCTGGAAATTATCCGTCAGCATCCGAGAGACACCAGATGAGTTTCAAGTCTGCCTTCAGTATACATTCAACAACAATCTTATTTTAAAGTGTCCAAATATTTTTCAGTGCCACTGAGTTAGGCCATTACAGGTCACCGTAGAATAAAACTAATGACACACACTGAGGCGGTTTGTACAGAGAGGAGTTTTCCTACTGCTGTGACTCATTTTGTGTGAGCAGTTCTGGATCTCACCTCCACCAGCAGCCATCTGCTCAATTCTGCAGCACTTATTACATTATCACATCACAGACAATCTCGTACAAATATATTTGTGTGTGTGCGTGGGTGCATGTGTGTGCGAAACTGTTACACATTGACAAAGAGTTAGAAAGACGATTCTCTATTGCCGTCTATTTCTGTGCGCTGATACACAGAATATTACAGCATCATGTCACACTGCATCTATAAAGTGACTCAGGACACACTGACATGTCACAGCGTCTCGGTAAAGATGACACTACATTCCATTGCAGACAGAGCATACTGACTTTAAAAGAACAGTTCAACTTCAAAATGAAAATCTGTATTTACATGCCCTCATGTAATGTCTTCTGCAGAACACCAAAGAAGATATTTGGAAAAAATCTTGGGGGACCAACAGCTTTGGATACCAACGGTTTTTAAAGATCTTCTATAGTGTTTTGCAGGAGAAAGAAAATCAGGTTTACTGAATTTTCATCTGATCCATAAGGCCGTGTTCAGACTTGACTTCTTTTTTAAGCTGCTAGGGTCTGTTTGTCATTATAATTATGGAGTAAACTGTGTTTTCAAAAAACGTCCTGTGCGCTTTTTAAACGCCCGCGCCGGAGTCTTTTTCTGAATCTTTGAGTGTCTTTAGAGGTTGAAAAAACTTTTTTGGAGAAAAAAATGCCCTACGTTAAGCCCTTTTTCACAGCTAACCAATGACAGAGACCTGTTGTTTCCTTAACTACATGCGAGGAACGAGATTGTTTGAAAAAGTAAAATGCCGGCTGAGAGGATAGTTTTGTATAAATGTAAGTTTAATTTTCACTTTCAACAACTTCTGATTGTATTTCTAGTGAGAAATTAGTATTGTAGTTTTAAAATATGTGATAAGTTATTCCAAAGATGCTCTCTGTTTATAACTCTGCCTATCTGTTTCTCTGGGCTGCCTTCGCGCAGAGACGCTGCCTCTGAAGTCATGGCGTTCGGCTGCTATCTGTAACCAAAGGCTGCCAGCATTTTGTTAACTTTTTCTTGTCAAAATAGAAGTCAAGTCTGAACACGGCCTAAGGCTCCAGATCCACCGAGGCGCTTTTACGCGGCTGAAAACAGCAGGTGCTGGCAGAAAACGCCGGTTGCGATTGCTTGAAAGGCGTTTTTTGCAATCGAAGGTCGCTTTGTACTATGATACGCTGAGCATGAAAAAACGCTTAGCGTCGACGCTAATGTGCGGAAAAGAACGCCAGCTGCCGCCGTTTAAAAAAAACACTGTTGGAAACAATTGAAAATACACCCCATGACGGCAAAAACGCCTCGGTGGACACGGCCACTAACAGACAGAGACAAGACAAGAGATGATATAAAAAGACGGCGTTCACCTGTTTGTCCGATACTAGATGTAAAATCTCTAGTCTAACTAGTCTCTGAATCTCCTTCTTTACAGTAGTTGTTTGAGACAGTTAGTACACATTGTATTACTGCAAAAAAAGTTATTTTTAATAAAAAATTCTAAACACCCTGAAATAAAAAATGATTAGTAATCTTGCTTTCATAAAATAGATATTGGAGTTAATTTTTCCTTCCTCATTCGTGAGAAAATCTGAAAACAATGTGGTTTTCTACTAAAAATAAATAAATAAAATCTAAACATCAATTTTTTTTAAATAATAAAACTCACCGCATTGTCGGATTGTTTTTAGCTATTTGTTTTGACAGAATATATAGATGAATATAGGACATCAATGACTACCAGAGTTGAAAAAATATCGTATTTGACTACCAATTACTTTCTACTGTGGTAGTTGAAGTGTCAGTTGCAAAAAGTGTACCCAAATATCTTTCTTTGTGTTCAGCCGAACAAAGAAATGTAAACAGGTTTGGAAAAACTTAGGGGTGAATAAACTATGACAGAATTTCAATCTTAGGTAAACTACCCGGATAATGTCTTGTGTATTTCACGCAACTCATGCAGTATATTCTTCTAGAGGTTTACATTATTCATAAAAGTTTTGACTCTTGCCTTTTTATATCATTTGAGAACAGGTGACTGTCTGAAGGGTTAAACACAAGAGTCAAGAAGCATTTATCTCCTCTGAGACCTGAACCTGTTAAAATCACATCTCATTTGGAACAAAATCTGATCACACTGGAACACATTGACTTGTAAAGCAACCAACACACTAAGAATGGGAAAACATCAGCTCATGTTCTGTTCACTTTTACTCCAGACAATCAGAGCAGAGCAAACACAACAAACGTGCTGTGACGGATCCAAGCTTCATTCCCCATTTTTCTAAAAGATCAACATTAACTTCCTTTTCATGGTTAAAAATTAAACAAACAACACAGAGAGCGATTCATCCTGTTTTGCGTGTGCATTGAGCATCTGTCAGCTCACTTTATAGAAACGGCGCACAAGAGGCTGTTCAGAAGTACTCTGTGTTTTATCCTTTCATTGGGAAAGAACTGATCCTTTAATCTCCTCTCGTATCATCACGTTTACTTCTGAGGTTGCACGACTCCGGCACACCTGAGTGATGAGACCCTCGTTCTGCCTCCGGTCTGGAGGTGAAATCGTCAATTTCACTTTAAGAATCGCGAGTACATTTCAATAAAACTCTCTATCCAAAGTGACTTGTGGTTGAAGGTGTGGCTCATCACGTGTCATTGATGACAACACAAAAACTCATCCATGAAAAAAACAGAAGCTCATGTTAAGAGCAATGCATGATGGGGAAAAAAGTCAATTCTTTCAAAATTCAATCACCCTCGTGCATACAAAATCTGACTTTCATTCCTCCGCAGAACACAAAAGAAGATATTTTGAAGAACGTGATAACCAAAGAAGACTGAACCCTATTGACTTCCATTATATGAACACAAAACCAGACATATCTCAAAATATCTTCTTTTGTGTCCATCAAAACTCTTGGACAAACTTTATTTTAAATAAGTTTGAATTATTCTTTGTTCATGAAATGAATTTAACCGCTGTAATGTGCAAACACCAAATACAGGATGGCTTGCCACGATACGGCCCGGATGTTTCAACATCTCAGCATTTTTTAACTGACTACCTTCTGTTCGATTTCTCTCTCTCTCTCAGAAGAACGATTGATCCGTGCAGTCGATGTTGACGCAGTTCTGACCAAGAAATCCCGTTGCAAGAAAAACGCCTTGAAGCTTTTCAATTATTTAAAAGTGTAGTCGTTTACTCAAAGCTCATTGACAGAGTTTCCATTTATCACACACTTGTTAAACGTGCAGCAGAAACGCTGACGTGACGTTTTGAATCGGCCCAGGTCCTGATGGACAGCAATTACAGTACCGAACCAAAAATATCGCCTGACCTCAACAGAGTCTATACGGCTCGCTCGGGTAGCTGGGAAATCATTAGCTCAATGAATCCAGAGGAGGGCAAAGGATTTCAGAACCTGTCCTCATCTGAATTGGAGAGTGAATTCTGGGCTCTGGTTTGGTCTGGTGGTGATAGATCTCGATTACAGCTGACTTCCGACAGACCCTACAGACAGCAGCTCTCTCTCTCTCTCTCTCTCTCTCTCTCTCTCTGTCTCTGAGATGAGATGTATTGTGTGTCACTGTGTTTGTGTGTCTATTTGTGTTGTCATTCACAGGCAACAGTGCCGTGTTTTCTCATGAATAACTACTGATATTCAGGACACTAGATTTATTTACATTTGAACCCTTGTGTGGTGTTTGTGTCTGTGTAACTCAGCTTCAGGGCCGTTCACATTATAAGAATATATTTTGCCAGCTTGCTTAGACTCATAAGCGTTACATACATCATTTCCCATTGTAAACACACCACTTTCTGACCAAAACATGTCTTTAATTCAGACATAAACCCGCGTTGCGACTAAAAGTCAAACGTTACAGTTTGTTTTATCGTTCATCCGCTGGAAAAAAATGTTATGGAAGTGATCCCAACTATATCATTCTCTGTATCTTTATCATTATAGTTTTATGTTATAACCCCGCTACTCTCCTAAATAAAAAAAATCCTATTTAAAATGTATAAAACATTCTTTATAGTAATCGCTATCGTTACAATGAGAACAGTGCCTTAATGTTTTCTAAAAACTGTAAAACAATATTTTTTTTAGCTATTGAAAAAATATTTACATTAGACATCATATACACTTTTGTTTTTAGTATATTTAAGAAAACAAATAGCACCTTTTTTTATTTTGTAAATGACAAATTTAAGCATATACGCTGTCTACATTGCTGTTTAATTTGAGAAAAACACTAAAAATAAAAATAAATTTCTTATGCAGTATTGTTGTCTTGTTTTCCAGTACAAATGTCTAAAAATTCTTAAGTTATTAATAAAGTTAATTTAATTCAAGTTGAACTCTTTAATAATCTTTCTTTTATCAAAGATAAATTCACATATTTTGCTTCTCAAGTGATTTTTCTATTTAAGATTCATTAGATATGTTTGCACTGAAAAAGAAGACGAAAATACTTATTAAGAATTTCATTGGCTTGGGTTGCATCTGCAAAGTCTTTGACATTTTCTCACCCTCATGTGATTTCATACCTGTATAAATCAATTTGATCCATTGAACACGTAAAAAAGATATTTGATAGAATGTCAGTAATTTTCAGTTCAGGACATCATTGACTGTAGAAAGAATAAAATGTTAGCCTAAGGTGCCCGAGAATTCTTTGTTTTCCTAAATTCTTCAAAATATCTAATTTTGTGTACAACAGAGCTTAAAAAATACTGTATTTTTTCCAACTATGGTAGAGGATGATGTCCTGGAACTGAAAATTGCAAACATTCATCCAAATATCTTTCTCTATGTTCATTGGAACAAAGACATTTACACAGGTTTGAAACAACCTGAGGGTGATTAAATAATGACAGATTTTTCATTTTTGGATGAACTTTTAATAATCCTAGGATCTACTAGACCAACAAAAGCTGAATGAGCAACAAAAACATGAAAGCCATGCAAGGGTTAAAACAGATTTCTCTCTGTTTAGTGAAGGGCTGCAGATGTGATAATGCCTTAAATTTGTACATTTTGAATAAAAGTGTCTGCCAAAAAAAATGCAGAGTGAAATACAAAACAATGTTTACAGCAAACCATAATATGTGCTAACGGAATCACTTGAAATGTTCACCCTGATCTACAACAATTACATTTTTAACCCCCAAATATTTTTAATCGTTTCAAAAGAACATGATCATGGATCATTTCATTATTACAGTTTTCAATTCAAATTAATTAAGTTCATATTCACTGTGGCAGGGTTCAAACAGCACAGGGCTTCTGATGTTACACATAGAGTGTTTTTTCAGGGCTGTATGCGTATATTCAGAATCGGGGGTAACAGTTACTGCCCTCGGCTTGAGGTGGGGAAAATATAATTCTCGAAAGATCAGCAGTAACCTTTTCAAATGAGATGATTAACTGCACAGCATTCAAATTAAAATGTGCATAGCATTACATTAACCGTCAGTTTCCATCTGCTTAATCTCTAAATCCTCTCAAAGATATACAGCTGCAGACAAAATGAAGACAGCGCTCCAAATTTTTATTTCAAATCAACACTTTTAGATATATTGTGGCAATTCCAGCCCAGTGTCTGTTGAACTTTAACAAAATCAAACCTCAGGAGTTACGTAGAGTCATCCAACAGCAATGTGAAAGACTGACAGCATTACAAGTATAACAAGTATAAATCCAGCTTATCACGTGAAAAATCTTTTTTGACATTTTCCTAAATACATTTATTATATTGCTTAAAAGTGAATATCAATCTTTCTTCTATTTACAGTATTTGAGGTTTGAAAAAATACAGAGCATCTTCTGTGTTGTTTTCACCTGTTTCTTGCCGTTTTCATTTTCTGCAAATAAATGAAATTAGAAACAATATTTTTACTTCAAATTTGGGAGAAATATTGTAAGTAGTTCACAGAATAAAACAAAATGATAATTTTACCAAAACACAGACCAATAAATACATTTTAAAATCAGAAAAAGGGGTCTCTGAAATGCTCACTTAAAGGGATACTTCAGCAAAAAATGAAAATGATTTCGTCATTTCCTCACCTTCGAGTTGTTCCAAAATGCTTATACATTTCTTTGTTCTGATGAACACGCAGGAAGATATTTGAAAGAATGCTCATAACTAAACAGATCTCGACCCCATTAACTCCCATATAGGAAAAATTACTATATAATTTCTTGGTTCAGTTGAACACAAAAGAAGATATTTTGAAGACTGTAGGACAGCAAACAATTCTGGGGCACTTTTGAAATACCATTTTATTTTTCCTACCATGGTAGTGAATGGGGATCGAGATCTGTGTTGTCATAAGCATTACTCCAAATATCTTTCTTTGTGTTCTTCAGAATAAAGAAATGTATACATTTGTGGAACAACTCGAATGTGACTAAATGATTTTTCGCGTCTGTATATAAGCAATAGGGGTGTCACAATATACCAGTAGTGACAATAACAGTGATATTAATAACTGTGATTATTGTATTAATACCACACATATGATAATATCCTACTTAATTCAGAGCTATCTGGTTGACAATTCGTAGGTTTTGGTAATCTCTCTCTCAGTTTGAGTGTGATTCATCGAGTATTATAATTCATCGTGATAATATTGTTATCATAGGTTCTTTATTATCACAATAACTGTGCAGTGAAAATCTGATATTGTAACAATCCTATAAGTAGTTGCTCTCCAAACTGAATTAAAGACACATTACACACAAACAATACGGATCAATACATGACAGTTCTGCAGCTGAACTCATATCTCTACTGCGGTGCTGCGGTACAGTACTACAGGAGTCCTGCCAGGAGCTGAACTAGTCGTCACGCCGGATTCTTTAACCAAATGACGGATAATTCATCTGACAGCTGCACAGACTCGACTGTCAAGAGAATCAATCACATGCAGTTTGAATGTCACAGTAAGCTGATTGGCACCAACTTTCCTCCAACACTTAGCCGAGTATTTTGGATAAAATCTCTTGCCGTCTATGTCTAAATAACGCTGCTCCTGCTTGTCGTTGCTTTAAAAAGTGTGTGTGCTAATCTTTATACCATGATGCATGACTTTTGTAAGGAGCAGTGCTGTCAACACTCACTGGCATCACCCAACTTTACATTCAACATCAATCATGATTGTCTATCCTCATTAGAACGCAGAGGCTGCCAGACACACGTGAGTTTTGTTCAGACACAAGGTGAAAAAACATCTCACCTGCAGTGTTCAGGAGGGAAGGGAGTAAACGCATGGATATCACCAGCACAGACCTAAAGATGAGGAACATCTGTTGGAGAACACCCTTACTGTGCTGTGATAAATCACAATCCCCATGCAGCCCCAAAAGTGTGAGGGAACTTCTAGTGTGTGTGACTATGTGTGCAGATGGTTGTGTGTTTCTATGAGATTATCAATAGATAGAGAGTAGGGCTGTGGGATATTAAAGTAAAATGCAGCATGCAATAGCATGCTAAATAATGCAATATTTCTTTTTCAATCTGCATCCACCTAAAACATATAGACCACTTCACAAGATGTAAACACTGGTTAAAAGCAATTCCAGTTTCAGTTTTATTTATTTGCTCATTTTAAATCTCACATATTTAATAGAAACTTTAAGATATTCATTTAACATTTTGATTGGGTTAAAAGTGTTCCGTTAGTTGAATTTTGTCCAACCATTGTGTAGTGTTAAAAAACTGAAACAGGAAGTTCTTTTGGACCAGCTCTGGATCAAGGATATAACTATTTGAGTTTTTATTATAAAACAGCTATGGCAAAATATTGCGACATGCACATTTGCGATATTTCAATTTTTATGATATATTGCGCAGCCCAAATCGAGAGATAGAGAGAGTCCACTATAGGTCCCATATAGATAAAAGCACTGCGGCGGTATCATATGAATACAGAAAGTATATATTGCTTCATTTAATTCTGTAAGACTGAAGGTAAAGGATCACACAGTATATTAAAATCTGAATTTTCTCTCATAAAACACAATCCTAATGCTGATGAATTATTAATGATTGATAATTAGGTTTCATTGAGAAGAGAGATCCACAGGTCAGCCGGTGCTCTGCTGAGATCTTGAAGAAGTTTCTGCTTGAATGAGTGCATTACAAAGTGCATTAGATGACAAAAGCTCATCTTCTCTGTGAGAGTATAGATGAAGGGAGTGGCAATTATTCTCTATAGCTGAAAACAGTCAAAGGACTGTGTATGTTGAGGTTGAATGTGCAGATACACAAGAACCCCACTGCCATCTGCTGACCGAAAATAAAATTCACTGTCACACTACCATAGAAATAAATCTTGATGCAGTTAAGCTCCAGAGATAGCAAAAAGCACAAGGCCACACCACTATAGTATTAACTATAGTAGTCTGTTGTCAAATTCCTGTAGTGTTTTTTAATCTTGCCATTGTAAATAAATGTCACTGTACCATAGGTAATACTACATTATACATATACTATATATATGTATGTATCTATGTATGTATATATGTATATATGTGTATGTAGGTGTGTGTATGTATATGTATATGTATATGTATATGTATATGTATATGTATATGTATATGTATATATATATATATATAAATATATATAATACAATACATCATACTACAATTTACTACAGTTTACTATAGTTTTAGAAGAGATGTCAACAATGTGTCAAACTGAGCTCAGATTTGTCAAGTCTGCAATCAAAAGTCAACATTATTGAAGATCTCAATGTGAATTCAAACATTTCTCATCAGATTAATCCAATCCTCATTACTTTACCTCTATCATTTACATGGATTTTAACAATTGAGAACTCCATCAGATCCCCTGTGCAATCTCAAAGCAAAAAAAAAATCCCTGGGATAGAGGCTTCAAAGCAACATTAGATGAAATGTTTAATATTTGCACATCAGAATGAAATGACCATTACAACACAGCAAGCGCACAATATCCACCCAGTATTAGGTCCATTCTGTATCTCAGGTCTGAAAAGTAGCTCAGTACATTCGTCCTCAAGAGAGTCAATTATCCGACTGACATGTACTGTCCATCACACCAGAATAAACATCCAGAATAAACACCAGATCTGTGATGTTACACACCGCACATCGTTCTCAGAAATATTCAGTGATGTTTTTTTTATTATATGAAGTAAATCATTATTTCATAGTACTAGTCATTCGTGTGCACGTCTACCGGGAGAGGAACTACTATATTTGTCTGACTACAAAAAATCCCAGTGATGTACATTAAAATGATATGGAACCATGGGATCTTTTGATATGATACATTAAGTAACCACCCTGGCAACCGCCTAGCATTGCCCTAGCAACCACACAGAACACCATATAGGCACTAACATTGCGAAGGCAAACAGCTCTCTCATTATCTTCAGAAAATGAAAAACATCTACATTAGTTTCCTTTACAAAGTGCTTTTATGGATTCCTGCTTTCGAGCGCAAACCAGCACAGCAATTATAAGAAAAAATTATCTCAAAAATCAATTAAGTACAGACACACTGTGACCCACAAGCATTTAACACTGTAAATCAGAAGATTCTGCTCATTTGTCATGTAAACAGCTTCCTGTGTCGCAGACGGTTGTTACTCATGGCTGATGCTGATGGGTTTGATGTTCTGCTGAAAAAAACCCTGATTCTTACTCCAACACGATTATCATGAACAAGATATAATCACTTGAGACAATAATGCATTTATGTATTGATTTCAAGAAAATCTAACTGAATTTTGTGAAGGTTATCCTAAGAAAAACAGCTGTTTGCCGATGAGATAAAAGAACTAAACTTGTTTTCCTTTTGCATCAGAATTTCTACACCATTGACAAACAGCTTTTTTGTTTTAAGCAAAAACATCACGAACTTGTTTTTGTACCTTTTCTCTAAAAGCAAGGCATACATTAGTAAACAGGATTGTTTAAAAGATGTTTGGATGGTTGAATTTAGAAAATAAGAAAATGGAATTTTGCTTTCACAGTGACCACAGAAACTCCTGCAGCTCATCATTATTCTACAAATCACTATATTAAGAATAAAAATATAAAGACTACTCCACTTTTGTGATGATTTAAATTACAGTTCAGGATTTATTATTATCTGCTTAAAGCTTAGTCTTATTTTGTGATGACTATAAATATTAAGACACACTTGTAGCTTCATGTCAAATGTATCACCTAATTGTGAAATAGAGAGAGAGAGACATCAACAGAGAAATAGAGACAGGAGAATGAAACAGATAAAAGGCGACAGAGAGAGATACAGATCCACACACTGTAAATGAGCCTGCGGTGTTTGAAACACAACATCACAACATTCTTACTCACTGTGTTTACTGATGATGTCAGTGTGTTTGTGTGTGTGACATCACAGCTCATGCACCAGAAGTACAGTCACCAGTGCGGGGTCTGGTACTGCTTACGTCCTAATGATTTCATCAACCAATCAGCTGTCAGGACGGCACTGTCCTGTTGGAAATTCAAATGAATCTCACAAAAACGTATTCATCTCAGAAACGCAAGAGATAAAAGCTCTCACTCGCTATGTTTCAAATGAAAACTCAATCTTAGTAGCATTCTCTAGAAATATAACATCCTCAAGCTGACAGCATAGAATCTCACATCTGTTCATCAGGCTGCTGTAATGATCCCCGGAGTCCTCTTAAAGCTCCTAACAACAGCTTCCGGTCTCAGCGCATGAATAATAAATCTTTATCCTCGATGCCCAGTTGCATGAAAAACCCTTAAGTGAAAAAATCCCTAAAGGAAGAGATTTCTTAAAAAGTGTTGCCACACATGTCTCAAACCAGCACTTATAACAAAGTGTTTAGGAAATGTGCGATGGTTTCTGTCAAAACTATAGAATTTGACTTTAGCATTTAACTCATGCAGGCGCTCTATTATTTGTGAATGTGTACCGGAAGTTAAGGTCAAACTACAAACGCGCGGATGAGTAATTGCCTAACGTTTGTTTATGTTGTTGGTTTGAAACCGTCTATAGTTACAATATCACATTAGGACTTTATTAGACCACAAATGTCACATGACAAGGTTCCTTAAGTGCAACCCTGCATCCTTAATAAATAAGGGTTTTCTTTACTTAAAGCAGGCTTAGAGAATGAACTGCTATCTGGCTTTAGCTTTAACTTATATTTTTCTTAGAGACTTCTGCCGCCAACAGGTCATGAAGGTTAATCTGCTGAAATGCCAAAGACTTTAAAGGAAAGTTCATAAAAAATGGTGTTCACTCACCATCAAGTTGTTTTGAACCTCTTTGATGTTCCGTCTCCTGTGGAGATGTTAGACAGAAGGTTCTAGCTGTCCTTCCTACAAAGAAAAAAAGGTACATTAAACGAATAAAATCGTATTCATTGATTCTCCTATTGATTGTCATATGAATGCTCAGAGACACAAGAGGAAAGCCGAAGAAAGTAATGCAAGTAAAGTAAGTTTAATCAGAGAAAAGAGCAAGAGAGAAATGAACACAGTTCAGGCAAAAAGAAACCTGATGTGACCGTATTCCACAAACTACACAACATGCTTCTACACAACTCAATCTATCTAAAGAGCATGTTTCACCCTGGACTATGAACTGTCGTGTCAGAGGTAGAGTGTGAAACAGTTTGTGTGGACTTTTTGTAGTTTTACAGAGCAACAGGCTGACAAAAATATAAACTGCATCAATGTGAAGCTGAGAAGATGCAGGCGTTTGCCAGCTCGCTTTAAAAACAAAACAAATCAAACGTGTTTGTGAAATTAGCTCCTTTAGGTTAAACGGGTCTTGCGGTGGAACCGCAGCGCAATCGTTTTGTATATCACATTTTAATGTTCAGCAGGTTTCTCCCGGCCTTCCCTTAGGATGCCCCTGACAGTTAGAGAGTCGATTACTCATGAGTGTGTGAGAGTTTTTAAAGAGAGAAAACAGCTCGCTAAGCTTCAGACGAATTGTTAAGAGGCAGAACTAATGCTGGAGAACAGAGCTGAATCCTGCGAGAGAAAAGCTTACACAGTCAAGAGAGAGACACTTATCACTCTCAGTCAGAAGAGCGACGGCCCACGGGAGACGCCTGCGTGATTCCCCACCAGGGACATGCACAAGTCTTTTATTGTTGAGAACTATACTCACACAGACTGGGTTCACCATATAGGAACATCTTATAAAGTCAAATATAAAAAACTTACATTAAAAGTTTGAGTAAGAGGGAGCTGCAGTGTTTACGTATTTTTGTAGGCCAACTTGGAAGTTGGCGTTGCGATGGTACCCTTGACCGAAAGCCTTTTGCATTTTTTTGGACGATTTCAAGAAATAAGCTCTGTGTATTACAAAGGTTTATTATCTGTACATGTTTTGTCTATCAAGATAATCTTAAAACAATCAACAAATTTATACAACATTTGTTACTTTTTTACAGCCGAACTACAACCAGCAGAAGTAAAAAGCTAACACAAGGCTATAAACAGACACTTAAGGTTCAATTCAATTGATAGCAGCATTCCCACCAACAAGCCTCCGACAACTCATTCAAACTTTATAAAAAATGTGTTTGCTGTTAAGTAATTACTCCGTGAATGAATCCACATCTACGTTTTAAGAGATTTGTGCCCATGTTGCATCATTTGTGAGCTTTATGTGCTATGACCTCTAACGTCCCCGCCAAAGAAAGTAGTCGCATTTTGCAACATGTAAGCAACAGCCGTTTTTAAGACTCATTAAGGCTTTAAAATATCACAAGCTGTATATAATTGTTGTGTTTTATATCATGGAATAAAACGTAAAAATATTTAGAGGTTTTGTTTACCACAGACCTTATTCATGATGGGCGATTTACCAAAAACCCATTAAATAAACCCATAGACTTTGGAGGGATGGAACTGGAAGTCTGAAAATGCTAGCTCGCTTCCAGCGTTTGCATACAAAGACACGTCTTCTCTGTGGCTCCCTATAGGGATTAATACACACTTGAGCGCTCAAATCACGTGCAGTCATATGAATGAATGACTGAATATTCACTACACTATGAACTGGGGAAAAAATGCAAGAAATCAATAAAATCAAGCAGAAACAAGAACCAGGGTCAATGCGGACATTTGACCCCACAATAAAATATTCATTGAGAAAAAAAAACAGGCAGGTCTAGAGACTTCTTTTTTTATCTATAATCTATAAAAGTATGCCTTCATTTTAACATAACATTATTTGGAAAAATGTGTACTGATAAACCATATGCAATAAGGCTATGATGTGAGTTTATGTGATCAATTTCGACTTCTTGTTGACTTTAAGAGGGACAATATGGAAACATTCATCCAGTGGCTGTCTGTGAGAGATGAGAAAACCACATCGTTGCCTGAAGCGACGTAACACTCGCAGAAAATGTCAGCACAGATCTTTAAAAATGTACAAACCGGCAGCACCCCTGAAGGAGAAAATGGAGTAAATCTCCAAGCTGAAGGCACGAAATTTACATTTTAAAAGAGGACATTTTGTCCCCTTGATACTCACAACATACCGATTGAAGGAAATAGAGTTGCAGACTAACTTGAACACCAGATATCTCACGCCCGTGGATACATGAACAGAGACTGTTGGGCAACATTCAGAAAATGTCAAACTCTGGATTTTTCTGAGTTGTTGAGCTGATAATAATCGTTATCATAGTGAAACAGAGGCTGTGGTGCTCAGAGGCAATTTGGGTTTTGCCAGGCAGGTGTCACTGATGTCGAAAGTAGCTTCTGAGCTGCATGAGTTCACCATGTTCCTGCTGTTCTGCTCCACAGGGTCATCTAATCCCAGACACCGGATACAAACACAATCACACGCTCCTGCCAGCACACAAAGTGGAGTGCAAAATCAACCATTTCCAAAATAGCAATCTGGGATTTCTTAATCAAATCAAATGATACTGATTTTAAAAGATACGAAATAATTAGTTTCATAATATAGAACCATTTGTATTTTTATCAATTATTACATTTACATTTACAATTATTACAAGAGGAGCCTTTCTTAGCTTACCCTGTGTATTAAAGGGCTCATATGGCCCAAATACGTGTTTTTCTGTGTCTTTGGTGTGTTATAAGTTACACATGCATGTATTAGACATGTAAAATTGCACAAATGAAAGTGAACAAAAGATGCATTCTATCTAAAAGCGAATGATCACCCAGACCTGCCTGAAACGCCTTGTGTAATCACACCCCCACAACCCTGATAACACACATACATCTGGCTTATGTCTATTTTACGTGTGCATTTACATCTGCAAGACATCTACAAGACATAGTTTGCTCATCTGCAATACATCTAGAAGATGTCTGTAAGATGTTTATGAATTAGAATGGATGTAAAGCTGCTCTTTCTAAGATGTTTAGAGGATGTTTTTACACAGCAGATCTCCAGATCTTTAGCAGACGCATAACAGATGTTCAGACTTCTCCGAGACGTATTTCAGATGAGCAAACTTTGAGGTCTATCATTAAGAATTGCGTAAAAATTACATATCTTTTAAAACTGTTTGCAAATTTCTGCAAATTAGGTCACACGTGTTCACACTTTTTATGAACTCAATCTGGATTTTGTTGACTATTGCTCACATTACACTGGTTAAAATAAATAATTGTAAATTGTAATAAAATTTGTTCCGTTGTGTTGTTTATGCAGTTTGTTGTTAGTTTTATCTTCTGTGTGACGCTGAGGGAGAATCTGCCAAGTATGAGGTGTGATCATCAGCAAATCTTAAGTTCTTTCTGTCTGATACAGAAAACCGGAACCTCGGATGCCATTTTCAGACAGCACATCCTTCTGTAACTCAAGAGATAAGAAACACTGCTGATCACCTTCAGTCCTCACTGAAACATGTTGTTCTCTACAGCATCTCACAGCAGGTCAAAGCGTCCAAACACCTTTAAATCTCAAGCAAAACATCTTCACATACAGGCAGCTACACGGCATCAAATAACTATAGCCTAATAAAAAAACATGCATGTTTTGTTTACTCACTTTCTTGTGTTCTGCCTTTTTAGGTTACTTTAAAGTTACCGATGGAAGAAAATTGTAGTTTGGCACATTTCCTGTCTTAATTTTAAGGGTTCATCAACAGCTTGAATACATTTACATTTAATTATTATCAGTTGCATTCATCCAAAACCACACTGAAAAAATGACATTCTTACTAAGCACTTTTGCCTTTTTTGTGTAAAATGATCTAAAACTTCTTAAATCAGTATACAATATACTTGACCAGAAAAGTGACCGAAGACATTTTGTTCTTGTTTTATGAAAAATAATACAAGAATTCAGTTAATTTATGGTTAAAACAAGCAAAAAAATCTGCCAATGCGGTGAGAAAAATAAACTTAAATCAGTTTGACCATTTCCTCAAGTACCTATTTCAAGTTTATTTTTCTCAACCAATGGGCACCTTTTTTGGCTTGTTTTTATCATAAACTTAATTATTTCTATCTTTTTCTCCTTAAAAAGAGACTAAATATCTTACGTCACATCTTGATTAAAGAAGGTTTTGATGATTGTTCTACAAAACAAGACAAAAACATTTGGGAAGAATGTACTTTTTTTGCATCGCCCTTACAAGACAAAAAGAGGGTGTTGGTCCTAAAAAGCCAACATCAGCAACTGTCGCTTTTTAAAAGTACAGAGCAATCTAAACTAAAGCAGAAAATAATTAATCAAATGCTAAATTAAATTAATCTTCTGATCCAAATATTTTCTCGCAGCTCTTTGGTTTGGGCTCCTGGTCGATAAATGCAGTTTGCAACGTCTGTGTTTTTAATGCTTTTCATTACACTGATGGGTTCACACAGTCAGGAAAAATTATTCAAAAAGCATTATAAAGAATTGCAGAGTTCAAGGCCACACCCAAACGTCACGCCGAATCAATGGTGCCATCTGCAGACTACTTTGAGCTTTCCAGCTTTTTTTGTTAACACAGTCTACAAAAACATTGTACAATATACGCAAAATATATCTTGCTACAGATTTCGTTTTGAAAAAGATGAAAACTTGAGTATGACTCGAGATTTAAAAACATTAACGTGAATCGGTTCTTTCAAACTGTGATCACAAACGCTAGGCCATTACACATTCACTCCAAAAGTTTCGTATGCGTTTTTTCGTCTTTAGCGCTCGTTTGTACGGTGTCTCTGAATAGTCAAAATGACTCTCAAAATGCTTGCTACGGATACGAAAAAAACCAGAAAAAAGAAAGAAAGACCGCTGAATCTCAAGTCAAAGCCACCGCCCGTTTAGTGCAAAGTCTTGGCCAGCTGTCATTTCCATTGGTTTCCACTAGTAATCTACAAATGACACAACACACATCTGTGATTTAAGTAATCAAAAACAATTTATTTCCGATAAAACACACTTTTGACCACTAACAAGAACGACTATAGCTGTACAGAGGTTAGCGGCGAGATGGTTTTGGCATGATAAAGACTTTGACAGGTTTGCTGAGGTGGATTGTGCCCTCGATGGAGCTCTCGCTGGTGGGGAGCCCGTCCATGCTGTCGTTCCACGCAGGTTTAGATGCAGAAAGTTTACTGCTGCTGGAGCTGTAGGCCAGAAGCAATCGGACCTCAATCTGACATGGCTCTGGGAATAAAAATACGGATGAAATTAAACCGACCAACTGGATGACTGAACAAACCCACAACCATGCCTGATGTCAAGGATCCAAGCTGGGTGACGTGAGACTGACCGGAACATAATTTTCAGGTGGAAGTCATTGCATTTTAAATACTATGAAGACAAGTATTTTTATTCGTGCAGAATACGGAATGTGTATTTAAAAAAGTGCCGTTTAGATTTCGCGATGACTCACCTGTCCAGGCAGAATGAGAGAGATAAACCTGTGTGACCAGTCGCACGCGTCCTGGTCCTGGGGTTCTGAAATCTCCAGGTTTGGGGTGGATTATATGGGACAGTCCATCCGGATACAGAACCTGCAGGGGATGACAGAAACAGAAAAATGTGTCATTACGAGCATTCAATACAAATCAATCTTCCTAAATGAGCCGAAGAACTCTGACCTGCACTTTGACTGTTGTCTGTGGATCCTGCACGTGTTCCAGAGTAGCATCGACATCTAACGCCACCACCAGACCAGACGTGAATCTCAAAGGATTGTCCGATTCTCCCGTCGGCTCAATAATCGTTGCCGATGCCCTGTGGATCTTAAATAAACCAAAATGTTTATATATTTAATATCCTAGCGTACGACAGTCTAACTTTTGTCTCGAAGTGCTTTGACAATCTGCCAACCTGCTCGGGTAGTTTGAGATGAATGAATCTGCTTTGGCGCAGGGTGGTCTGGAGGATTTTAACGAGATCAGCTGGTTTACAGGCCACCAGTCTGGGCATCAACTCTAAGAGTTTCTCCACAAAACTGTCCTGGAAATGTGGCAATTCCGTCACAAACAGCCTGAAACGTGAAAACTCAGAAGTTTAGAACAAGTTCTGATGCATTAGCACAGCATCTCCGAGAAAGTATCATGTTTTTCACCTCTGAAACGACTCCACATCTTGTAAGAATTTCTCACAAACACCAAGAACACGATCAACCCTGTTATGAGAAGGAGAGAGGGGATCAGTTTCGCTTCTATGAGATGTTTTTGTGTTAGAAAGTGTTTGCGACAGATCGCTGACCCTCGTTTGGATCGGGCGGCGAGGATGAGCTGTAACGCTTTCGCCTGCAGACGAACGTTGTGGATCGTGGCGATCTGTTGCGTCTCCAATCCGCTGTACAAGAACTCAAGTTTATACGTCTCGTCCAAGATCTAAAAACAAAGAAACCGCTGCAGTCCAGACTTCAGGACGATGGGAAACCTCTATGGTTCGGGTTGGTCATGCTTACCTGCCGGGCAGCCGTGGAGACTTTAGCATTCTGTTTGAGACACAGAGGCACGGCCATCGTCCATAACTTCTCCTGGAGAGCCTGAGAATAAACAAAAGTAAAGGAATATGAATGAATACATGTGGTGCAAGGCAAATGTAATCATGGAGTGTTGGCACTTGTGTAGTGGTGTAATATTTGCAGTGACCTTGGTGAGCAGCAATTGGCAGCGGAGATACGTGGCACAGAAATCTGCGGATCCAGCCAACTCAGTCTGTAGCTCGCCCAGACGCTGCAGATCTCTGCACGTGAAAACATCGTGTCGACAAATACTTGACAATAATGACATCACTTAATATTAGAAGTCATTTTTAAAATCAATAAAGATGGCAGTGATCCATGGCCACTTGGCTAATTGTTTTAAAACATAAAAAATATAACATAACATTACAGGGGCGTAACGTTACATCATACTACAAAAAAATATGATTTTTTTAAATTACTTTCTTAATTTTACATCAAAATTCAGATGTGTTCATTTGCATGTAAATGGTTTAATTAAACCTTGTACGTTGTCAATTCAACATTTCAGTGAAAATTTTAATGTTTGGTAAAAAATCTGCTTTTTGAATTTCAGTTTTATGTTTTGATCACAAACTCTGTATTGTGTTTTTTATGGAATCATAAGCATATGAAAGCATATAATTTAAATCAAAGTGATTCACTGATTTTTAATCTAGAGTCAAAACCATTTGTTTTATACCTGATCGTGAACTCCAGCAGATCCTGAGCTCCAGGAGACTCCAGATTCTGAAGGGCGCTGACACGAACGATGCTGTCCTGCAGGAAGGTCCGTGCAGACTCCAGACTGCCTGAAGCCACACCTGATGCCTCCGAACCAGCTGTCTGCTTTCTGCCCGGCAGCTGAGAGAAAAGACGCGAGGTCAAATGAGGATCAAACTCTTTTAAAGGCGACACATAAGGTAAACAATCATTTAATCGAATTCAGTGGACTGAGAGCAGGTTTCTCACCCGGAGATGTGGCACCAGGTGGGACAGGCTGTCACGAAGGTAGGCGTAGTGACAGAACGTGTGATCTGAGAACAGCGCAGGCATTGTGGGACAGGATTTGGCTGCATTGAAGACCAGCACTAATACAGCGATGTCTAAACAAACACGACTCAGGAAAAACGAACACCAACTGAATAGACACGTCAAATACATAGGAATACTACAGACTTGAAACTTCAAGAGATTGAAACCTTTGACAGGTTATGTTTGTTTAAATCTCAAGAGTGTGCCGTCATGTCAGATGTGCAGGATACAGGCAGGGTCGTCCATGTCTGGTTCAGGGGTGTCAAAATACGGGTGAGTGCTCAGAAGTTCCGGGACGATGGGCAACACCAGTGTTGGGTGTCGAGCACCGAGGAACTTCAGACATCTGACATAAGAGAACAAAGACGAGGTCAGCCACACTGAGAAAGACGAAAACAAGAGGGAGGAACAGAGACGAACTCACTTCCAGACTGAGTTGCGGTCGGTCGGGTACTTGCTGAGGTTCTTCAGGAGCTCCAGCAGGGCCAGCTGAATGCAATCTTTGGTGGAGGCGTTAGTGTAGCAGAGCAACTCGTGCAGAGCCTCGCGAATGTCTCGAGATTTGTCCTGAGATGAACAGACACGTTAACCACCTTCACATAGTGATGTCATAGCAACAAAAACCCAAATTAAACACTATTTCTAAACGATAAGTCTGCAGTCTGCTCTCAAGTGTAGACGGATCATGTTTTGCACTTCAAACAGTTTGATGTATGTGCCCTTTGGTGTCGTACCTCCAGTACCGCGAGCACTGTGTCCAGCTGGTCTTCTCTGAGGGTGATGTGAGTGGAGATCTGCCGCAGTGCATGGATGGACTGCAGTCGCACCTCCTCGATTTCATCATTAAACATGTCCACCAGGAAGTCCAGACACTTTTCTGCGAAGCTGGGTGATGACTGGGCGAGCGAACAGAGAGCTTCTACAGCGGCGATGCGCACCTCTGTGACATAACATGCACATCTCAAGACATAGTGGCAACATGCTGAATATGTCATCAGAGATGTTTTAAAATACATACCGTACATTTCATCCTCCAGCCCGTGAACGAATGCCCCACAGGCTCCGGAGTCGATGAGATTCACACCCGAGGTATCGACTTTCTCTTTAGGGGCATCATCGGCCCAGCGGCGTCCAGACGAGAACTCTCCAGAAGCGTACAGCTCTTTAGCTCGCTCGTGAGCCGTGCGCTTTCTCTAAAATAGTGCAAAGTGTCATTCGTATTACTCTTAGTTTATATTTTAGTCTCTCTTTTCATAATTCATTATGCTTTGATTTTGTTAAAGGTATGAACACTGCGGATCTATCAGAATATTGCAGCACGACTGGAAAGTGTTTTTTAAATGTTTGTCATTGTTTTTGTGTGGAAATACCCTCAGATCTGACATCAGTTTCTTGTCTAAAGTCTGCTCCAGGAAATGAGGACTGACTTGGTGCATAGAGCCCTGAAAGAAAAGAAGAAAAAAAACATAGACAAAAAGAAAGATATTCATGACTACATGTCAAGAAATCGCATGTCGAAATGTATGCTTGCGCGCTTCAAGACTCACCAGCAGTTTAGCAGCTTGCACTCTGACAACCCACGAGCCATCGCTGACCATGTGACAGATCTTTCCAAATGAGTCGTCTATAAGTCGGATCTCCTCATTGGACGAGGGGATGGGAACAATACTGTGTGGATACACATGCTCGCATTACACTTTATAATCCTGTCAATAGCCTACTATCTTGAATTGGAATAAAGTTTGTCCTAACAAAATAATGAAACGGCAGAAAAGTGTCCACACATTCATGCTTTTTAACCCTGTCCTAAAGAACGCCTGTACTGCACAATTTGGATTTCACCGTAATAAGATGCATCCAATTTAGTGTGTGGATGAGAAAGAAATGTAATAATAGGAGATGGTTGAGAGAAAACATTAAACAATACAGAAAAATCACAGCATAACATAGGAAGCACTGTTTAACACAACACCGCTTCAAGTAAAAACTGCACCTCTACCTTTCAGGGTAAAGCTGACTCAGAACCCAAACCATCTGCACTGCCGCTGAGCGAACCTGCTCATAATCATCATTCAAGAGCTTACAGGCCTGAGAGAGGAGACAACAAACAGTCATAGATTAAAGCCTTCAATCACTTAGAAGAGATGTTTATAAAATGATATGACTAGGACTGACTAGCACTGGTTGTCTGTGACAACAGTAAATTATGCACTTGTGATCATACAAACATATTTGAACAAAAACTGTGAATTAAGTATTCCAAAGAGCACTGCAATAAATTTATGTACGTTTCTTTTTACCTGGTTATAAATATTCTGTTGAATTTTCATTCCTCTTTCATGTAGCTGCAGCTGCAAAAACAAATCTCGAATAAATCAAAGCAATATTTAATAAGGTATATCAGGCATGATATGTCGGAGAGTAAGGGTTAATGTACCATTGCTTTAATGGCAGCAGTGCGGACGCGAGGGTCCTGGTCCTGAAAGTAGTCGCTGATGACACTTTGCACATCTCGTACGAGTGCCGTCTGTCCTGCTGGTCCTGGATCAGTCTCTTTAGTGAGAGGTTTATCTACCGTTCCTAGACAACCCAAGAGCTGCAGACACTTGTTCCTCACCCCAAAATACGTGCCGGATAGATGCTGAGAAGACATTTGCAAAGTCAAACAACCCCAGTCCAGAAAGTTCAAAGTCTGTCTATGCATGAAAAAACACAAGGCAGGAACGTAAATACTATTCCTACCTTGCACGCTACATCAATAAGTCTCTGAATAACTGCAGGTTTGTCTGGGAGTTGAGTGCCAATGATCAGAAGAGTGTCCAACAGCTGAGCCAACACCTGATGAGACTCTGAATCACAGAGAAATAAACATTGAGAATAATTTACAAAGAATGTTTACGGATGTTTATTACTCTCTGCAAAAGTATCGCGGTTAAGCGAAAAGGCATACTTTCATTGTTGAGAATGTTTACAGCATCGTCTACTATGCAGTCTGGAGAGAAGCCCTGCGTCTTTGACAGTAAACCCAGCAGAGAAGCAATCTTCAACCTGACAGAATTATCAGACTCCTGGATACCACAAAAACAGGTTGACGCAATTTATGAAACACTTTGTAAATGTAACATGTAACAGGGTTGCTGTGATGCTTCACCTTGTAATAATGCTCCAGCAGTATGCGCGCCACCCCCTCCACGCTCTCGGCCTCCACCGGCTTGCGTGCGAAACTAAGGAGATGCTGCAGGGCGTCTGTGGGGCTGCTGGCTTTACACAGGTCCAAATGAAGAGCTGCTGATTTACTGGGTTTGGTCAGCCGAAGCTTCTTCGCAGGGACCTCTTCAAGAGACACCTGCTGTATTGAGATCAAAAGAAACACAACGATAACAAATGTGTTACAAACATTGAAGGAGGGGAAAAGCATGTCTATATACATGTATAAATGCTCCACTATACTATACAGGGTTTAGCTGTCATCTGACTAAAACCAGTTTTAAACTGACCAAAGAGAATAGGTGGTTTGTTTCTCTGTCATTACAATAATTCATAAGCATAAGAACAGCCAAACAATAGATATTATAATGGCAAAAACTACCACAAAATTATTTTGTGTGTTTTATTCCAGTGGATTTAACGATGTTCTTTTGGTGCCCATCTGACGGACAACATCCCATCGACATAACCATCAGAGAACATTATAGTTTGCACTAAAACCAAAACAATTCTTATTAACAGAATTAAATCCATTATAGTTTCTCCGCTGGTTTCTCTTGTTTTTTTCATCAGGGCATTAAATGTCACACAGGCATTACAGACAACAAAATCGGTCATTATTATGAGAATATGATATTTAATGATGTACATGTATGAAAACTCATGTGTTCACCTGTACGACTACTTTAGAAAACTCCTCGTAAACGCGTTTCTTAAGATGAGCTGCCATAGCTGCTGTGTTTACGCCTCCCGGTCGCTGACATGCGCAGTAGGTGCGTCCTGCGCTTCTTCACGTGACCTGTGCTCAGTGGCGTTCAGAGTACTGAGGGAAGAACAGCGCCACCGCATGGACGGAAGGTTGGCAGAAAATAGGACAGCACTGGGACTCGTCTTGTTAGAGACATTTTTTCTGTGCTTGTTTGTTTTTTGTACGTGTCTTTGGTATGTGATTGAACGCACTGTATTTTCAGTGTCATTTAAATGAGGACAAATTGGCAAATTCTCCCATGAGCTTGAATAAAAGGGCCTGTTGAATTCATGTAAATAACATTCAGGAATAAAAATGTTCAAATTGAAATTAATCAGATGTTTGATTCTTAAATTGCAGTTTACTGAGACTGATCAAATATTTAGTCTAGTTTAAAACTATAACAGGGAATAGCAATGCAACTTTAAGGCCGGAATACACTATACTAATTTATAAAATCTGACCAGATTTAAAAAAACTATACATCACACTCTGCAGACTACATTTTTGAAAGTTTGCAGAGAAAAACAGGGCATCAGACACTACAGGATCAAATCTGCAGACTGGAGCAGACTTCCTGCAACAAGTCCTGACTGAAGATCTGGGGGAAATCTGAGCAAACGTCTTGCAATGTATTCCAGCCTTAAAGGAATAGTTTACCTTCCAAATCCATCTACTCAGCCTGTTGTCATTTTAAACCTGTGTGATTTTTTTTCTTCTGCAAAACACAAAAGATATTTTTATAAAAAACGGTCCCCATCGACTTCTTTTGTAAAGGCACTTTACAAGTGGATCAACGGTTTTCTGTTACAAACATTTTTCAAAATATCTTCTTTTGTGTTCTGTAGAAGAAAGAAAGTCAAACATGCCTTGAATGACAAGAGGGCATTTATATAATGACAGATATTTTTTGTATTTTAAGGTGAACTATTCCATTAACAGAACCAAAAGAATTACATCATGAAACATACAGCAAATAGTAAACAATGCCACACCCAGAACAAACGATTTTAAGTTTTTAATTATGTTTACTTAGTGCTGAATTTTGACAGACCAGTGATGTGAAACAACAGTTTTAATGCACAAATTATACCAAGAATCCTGGATTTCTTTGGGCAGTTGGCATTTAAAAGCATACATTCAAAACATTTAACATTGCAGAAATCTACGTCATTATTTACAGTATCAAGACAAAACTGCAGTGATGGAGATATCCTTTTATTACTTGATGTGATTATTCAAAGAATGTTATATGATAAGCAGGGACAGTACAACTTAAGTCAATATTACACAAGGGAGGGCAGTTGGGCAATACCAGCGTTTTGGACGTGACATTTTGTGTGATGGACGTGACATAAAAATGCTCAGAGAATAAATTTGTTACGATTATATTGAACCATCTGTTCATATTTTACTGAACCCTTGTAGATAGAGTCTAAACATCAAAAAATGTCAGTCAAAGAAAAAAAAATTGTGAGACGATTAACTGTAGGATTACTGTAAAACAAAATGCACAATCCTGAAGCAATAATACCAGATGAATGGAGAAGGGATGCCTCTTTATAGAACATAAAATATTTACTTTATTTTGTATTTCATGTGTCAATTTATGAGGAATATTTAGCGTTATGGATGTGAAAATCCTGAAAATGGCACTTACCTGACTAAGAAAAATCATACACTAAAAATAAAACAAATGCTTTAGAAATTTGAAGAGAGATCTCACATGGGTATTTGAACCACCAAATGTTAATATCTGTACTGTTACCATAGTAAAAATCGCTTGTACAAAACTTTTTTCATGGTAAGCTTGACATTTTCATGGAATTGCCCAGTTTCAGAAAAGAACTCTATTATTCCTGCATGACAGCTGTCTGTCACTCACACTGTTGCTTCAGCACAAAGAAGAGATCTTGCCATAGATTTTACAAATGGGGATTATGTTTCATGCATTTTGATTTCTTTACAATGTAAAACGCGCTGCCATTTCATGCTTAAAACGGTCAACTTGTCAAAAAACGAGTGGGACCTATGATGTAGTATGTCTGTGCTTTATACACTCCCCCAAGGTTCAACAGTTCTTTTGGGATAATGCGATGATGTGTTGTGTGCTCGTGATTTAGTTCCTCCCCGCAAACCCCGAGGAGGTCATCAGAAATAATCTTAAAGCTCTGTCTATCTTTTATAAATGTGATCAAACTAAATACTCTTTGAAGATACAAAGTATGCAATGCTACCCTATAGGTACTCAAGATTAATATGAGATACCTTTAATTCACTTCTCAAATCCCCATTTCCAGGACGCACTCGGCCTATATGTTGGAGCTCACAAAAATCACCACCATGTGAAAGTCAGTTTATAGAAGAAGTCGTTGCTCTTGAAGAGAAACGCTTTGCTGTGAGGGTGGATTTTAACGTTATATCCTTTGGCTTCTATGTCCAATTTAATGCAATCTAACAGGTCCACCCCTGAAGCTGGAGCTTTCCACGGACCAAAGGTCACCACAGATTCTTTTAGGGCGCCGAGACTGTCAATAGCATCTTTGTATCTGGCCAAATCATCGTCGGTCTTGACAACACACACAATTATTGTGGAGTACCGTGAGGCGATGGCTTCTGCTCTGGCTACTTTTAGAATCACCTCCAGGTTTTCACGGTAATTGGGCACACGGTTCAAGAACTGCTGTCTTCCCACAGTCTCGCCGAAAAACTGCGGTGTCTCCTCGATGGCTTTGACCAGAAGTTTGATGTTGTAGTACAATGCATCTTGATGCACTTCCTGTAAGTGTTTGGTAGGAAGGTTCTCCGTTCTGAGGTACGCGAGGATATACCCAAAGTGAGTCCCGTCACGATCGATGAAGTAACGACCCTCTGAATCCATCCGAGCATTGGATGACCCATTAAACAGGTCTGCCAGTGTGGAGTCTGGGAACTTACGAATGGTCGCAAGAGTTGTGCTGAAGACATGACCCCCAATATTGAGCTGTACAACCTGAGATTTCTGAAGACAAAGAAAACAGACAGTGGTTTGTTTGAAAACTGCTGACCACCTTTAGTCATGAGTGATTTAACAGAGAAGTGGGATGGACAGTCACGCAATGCACCAAGATTTAAAGTAGCTTTTTGTTATCATTTATCGCATGATGGATTTTATTACAAAATAAGCTTATATAACACTGATATTGTTTAAAGATTTTTTAACTCTGTAAAATTGTAAAAATCTGACAAATTGAATAAAACAAATGCTGTTCTTATCTTTTTTTTATATTTTCGAAAGTTATTTGTTAAACTGTAGAAAATAGTCAACGTTAATATTTCTATGAAAAGGTTAAAAAAAACACTACTTTTACTATAGTTTAGTTTACTATAGTTAATACTTAAAAATACAGCATTATTTTTCATGTGAGAGAGATACTGTACTACACCAACAAAAACGATCTCATACACTTATGCACAGTCGTTTGTGATATCAAAAATATATTCTTTCACTGTACTTCAGTCATCTGTCGTTGTAGAACACGAGACACAAACATAATGGTAATTTAAAACCACGGTTACAACGTTTACGATGATAAAATCCTGGTTAAAGAAGGTTTCGTTGAGAACTAGGTACTATTTGCTTTGAAGGTGGTGCTGGAAAAACGCGATCTAGCGTGAACTTAACCTGAACACAATAACACGGAGAATACTGTTACAATGTGTCAGAGAATCATAAAACGCATCAAAACGTTGTTACAACGTGACACATTCGTTGATTTAAACAGTATTTCGTGTAGCACATTAGGCAGAGGAAGCAAAACAGCTGTTACGAAAATTTACACGAGAACATTATTCAATAAAATTGTTTAAAAGTCACATGTTTTCGTCTTACCGCCTTAACAGGAGATGTGGACTGTTTTCCAGTTGATTTACAGTCTGGTAAACTCATGTTTTTTAATCTTCAGCTCTTCACACAGTCCAGACATTAACAGGTGTGTGTGTAACTTTGTAAGACCCACCCATGACACACAAATGACACAGACACGTACAGGTAGAGGAACACCACACGTACTTACATTTACTTCACAAACTAAAGTCATTTACATTGGAAATACTGCCTTGGTTTTTATTAGTTCCAGGTTTGATTAGTTTCAAGTTACCTGGACAAAACGTAGCATTTTATTCGCACAAACTGTTGTTTGAAACCCATGACTGTACGGTTCATGTTATTTTCTCTTCACAGAACTCTCTGCATGGTTAATAAATCCAAGTATCGGGTTCGGATCTAGTTAGTAATTAAGGAACAACCTTTTCAGGTTTATTTTACACTGAATTAAACCTCCCAACAGCATTTTGAGCAGTATTTTTTTCATGAGGGGAGGGTTTTTAAATAAAGGCTTACCTCACAAAAAGTATTCATTCAGTCATACTATTAAGAATTTACATTTTGGATAAAATATCCTTATAGAAGCACTTTATTTATACCACTGTCCAGATATGCCACATCCAACCAGTCACCAAAGGTACAATTCTGATTTCTCTAAAAACAGGCATTCTGAGACAGCTAATAACTGCTATTCTTCGATTGATATCTTTTCAGGGATTAGAATTCACACAACAATGTGTTTAAAACTACTAAACATTGAAATCATTTACAATGGTTGTAATGCAACAATGTTAAAAGCAAATGAACAAGCGCACAATTGTTTTTACCCCTTTATTTATTTTTTTATACAGAAAATTGTAGAACTTCCATCAGTGTCTGTTGAACCTGTGAGAAAAACAAACATCTTGTTAGAACGACAAAACTGCCAAACATCATTCAGTCACACAACAAAATGATAAACCTTCTCAGACAAATGCCTCGATGTCTTCAAACTAAGAGGACACGCATCTCTGAGGAACTAAAGCCAGAGGCACAAAACGTGTCTCTGACCCAGACATCCCCAGAGACGGGCCCCCATCTGTCTCGTCATCGTCTCATCACTGAAGGGAATGTGAACATCAGGTGACCCTAATATAGCGACTAAGCCCAATCGTAGTTAACGGCACAACTACCACAGCTAACTCAGTTCATAACTAGTCCCCTGAATGGTGCCTCCTGATCATACCAGTTTATGCAGTCGGCACTGGAGTTCCCTGTGGCATCACGGGAACCTCAGGCTTGGCTCCCTTCTGTTCAGAAATTGGGGTGGTGGGAAGAACCTCGTCTTTGGGCTCCACAATGCTGACGTGGTCAGGGAGGGGCTTCTTAGGACCGATCTTACCGCTGGGGTCCCAGGGCAGCATGATTTTCACCTTGATTCCAAGCACACCTATGAACAGGTAGATGACAAAATTTAAGTATTCTCATCAAATTACATTTGTCAAATCGACAACCTGTTGTGACTTAACGACTACAGGAGCCTATTTAAGCTCTCACAAGTTTAACATCTAGATTCATTTTTATACAAACACCACATTCAGAAGCCTTCTCAGACTAACGCTTCTAGATCTTCACACTGCTATGAAGAATCAAAGACCGATGTACGGAAATGAACAAAGACTCTTTTGAAACCCTCCAATTCTGGTTTATTTTATCATCACTGAAGAAAGATGTTTTTGATGCCACAGACACTGCTAGATTAAGGCTGAGGTATGGTTCCTTTTTACGCATAAGTGAGGGACAGTGCGTGTCACAAATTTCATCATCTGAATGGCACCACCGGAAGTTATCGGGCGTACAGGTCACTCATGCTCACTCCATTTCTTGCAATAATTAGTCTGACCACCAGGTGGCAACCATGTCCTGGGAGCACCGACTCAAGGTAGTAGAAAAAACCTGACCCATAGGACCGAAGAGGTATTGCAATATGTCAATGCACGCACGAGTCAGGACATAAACTTTGAGGGGCGTGCATTTAAAAAAAAAAAGTAGCATACCACAGGCATTAGGCGTTTACAAACCAGTAATTGTTTTGTGTCAATGGGATCAAACCAAAATGACAAAAGAATGCACATACAACTAAAGGATTTGAAATTAACAACAGACCCTTCTCAGACAAATGCCTCGATGTCTTCAATATAAAAGGACACACACCTCTGAGGAACTTAAGCCAGAGGCACAAAACGTGACCCTGACCCAAAAATCCTCAGAGACGGCCCCCCATCTGTCTCGTCATCGTATCATCACTGAAGGGAATGTGAGCTAAACACCACAACAAGAGCCCACCAGTATACAATAAGGCACCACTAAACTGGTCAATCAACGGCTCTTGCTATCTTAGAGATGATAAATGAAAGGTTTTTTGCTGTTACTCACCCTGTCTAAGCAGAACGTGACGGACAGCCGTATCAACGTAGTAGTTAACAGGGTCTCCGCTGTGAATCATCAGGCCATCCACAAACTTCATGGACTTGGCTCTCTGACCTCTCAGCTTACCAGAGACAACAACTTCACAACCCCTGGCTCCACTCTCCATGATGAAACGCAGCACACCATAGCAGGCCCTGGAGAGAGAACAAACACGATAAATTACAAATGCAAAGAAATCAGGATTCAAGCGATTCAGACACTATCCAGCTTCATAACTATGAAAAACAACATTGCTCACTGTCTACCCCTCTCAGACAAATGCCTCTTATGTCTTCAAGCAATAAGGACTCTCTGTCTTGAGGACCTGCAGCCAGACACACAGAACGTGGATCTGACCCAGAATCCTCAGACAGAAGGGTCATTTTCCGACTCGTCATCGTATCATCACTGAAGGGAGCTTAAACTGCATGGAAGCAGCCAAGTGCACGGTACGACACTGAGCATGCTGGGAAAGGAGCTCACCTACGGACAGCCAGACCGCCGAGCAGCTTGTAGCGCAGTGACTCTGCCTGAGCGATGGCACACAGACCACGGGTGGCGACCTTCTCAGCATAGAGCTACAAAAAATAATGCAATAGACCTCAGAATCTATGACTCATCACGTTTTGTTGTTTGACAGACAGTCACTGATGACCGCTGTTGTATAGAAAATAACAGCAAGAAGATTCTTCAAAATGACTCTTTGGGTGTTTCACACAGAAAAACATATCCAAAACAATTTAGACTAGGACTAGACATAATCTACCACCATTTTGTTCAAGGTGGACAGTGACCATAAGTATGACATCATCCTACCTCAACACTTCCCTCGGGGAAGCCGAAACGCTTCTGAACCACAGCAGTAAGTTCACGAATACGGCGGCCTTTCTCTCCCAGGACGTTCTGGGTTCTGAAAGATGCCAATCGGTTAGTTACGAGTGTGCATGAACAACCAATATCAGTTTGTTCAAGCGCAATTTTCAAGATTTTAAATGCAATGTTCCTCACCTGGTAGCCAGGATGATGATCTCTGTTCTGGTTGGTGTGACACGGACCTCCACGCCGGAGTATCCATCCTCAGCCAGCTCTCGGGTCAGGAACTCATTTAGCTCGGCTTTGAAGACTCCGTCCGATACGAACTGTAAAACAGTACACATGAATGTCATTATTGCACAAACTGTATAAGAGAATCACTGAATAGACAACACTGAAAAGGAAAACAACACAAATTCTTAGGGTTTACATTGAATATGGTACACAATAACTTTAAACAATCACGTCATTCTTTTATGCCAGTACATTTTTAAGTCTTTCCTGTATAAGTGTTCTATTGGTTCCAGTCTGAATTTTTGTAATTATTTATATGTTCAGCAGGGTAGTCACAATTTAAAAGCTGTGATATATTTCTGCAAACGAAGCTCAATTTTGTGCTACATAACATCTGAAAAGAGACTAACATTTGAACCCCCTGACACTTCAACTTCACATCAAACACTAGAACTTAGTGTCGTTTTCTACCCCTCTCAGACAAATGCCTCGATGTCTTCAAGCAAAGAGGACTCTCTGCTTTGAGGACCTGCAGCCAGAAGCACAGAACGTGCACCTAACCCAGAATCCTCGAACAGGTCCTTTTCCGACTCGTCATCGTATCATCACTGAGGGAAATTCACACTGGATGCATTCTTATGGTTTCCATTGCATATGCCACTTAACCTACAAAATGTTTAATAAAACAATTCGGTTATGCTAGTTAAGGCTTTACTCAACTTAATGCTGAATAACATCGGAATTGTGACCGACATCTGACATGAGTCTCGGAACACCCTGACACACCAAAATTAAGTGTCGTTTTCTAACAACAACAATAAAGCTGGCTTTCAAAAACATACATAGAAAATATATTTTATTTTAAGAATGTTTTAACTAGCATTCGGCTCGTGCAATTATGAATCTAGTGCGCGCGGCGTCTGCTTCATCTGCCATGTTTTACCTCAGATTCGCTGTCGCCGGAATCCGGATCAATCTCTCTTTACTGCTCTACAAAACCATCATCTGAACTTTTACAACTATAACGACGGACCATTGTCGTTATACACCGCTCATATTTCTCAATTCTGCTCTTTAATAAGCATGTTTTGGGTGAAATTCGTACCAACCTTTCTCTTCTTAGAGATTTGGACCGCCATCTTGACGGAGGCCGCAGACAGGAAAGGAATGAACAGAAAAGCGGAACAAGATTTATCGCAAAGAATTACTTCCGCATGACCTGATGTGGTCATGGGGATTGTAGTCTTAGCTGTTACACTCTTTACCGACACCGTTTATGTGGCGATATATCATTGATAAAACGACAGAATTTTGCGTAAATAAATAAAAACAATTATAGTCTGTCGATATATCGTCTTCTTTGAATACGGTTTCATCTGTGTTTTGAGATTACGAGCATTTCATTTGACTTTTTATATAAAACCTTTTTGTTTTCTAAAAAGTACAAAAGTGTACAAAACTTACAATAACACACTCTATGCTATTTCAAATATTTTATTTTATGAAAAATACTTTTTTACACGTTTTTTTAAGTAGGTTAGCAGATGCAAATGTGTTATGAAGCACATATTTGGTTATTTTAAGCTTTCAGCCATTACAATGTTCTTGAAATTCATCTTCACACTGCAAAATTAAATGCACTATTATGTTTACAATAAATGTATTAATTTAGCAGACACTTTCATCCAACGTATATGAAGCAAAATCAAGTAGAGTCTATTGCTATTCTGGAAGCATTTATACAAAATAATAAAAAAAAGATATGTGCTGTAATATAGATTAGATTCAGACAACCATGTAAAATTACATTATATTGTTAGAAGAAAACCATGCTGTGAGCATAACATTAAATGCTAGATCTAGTTTAGAAAAATTCAGAGGCCAAATCAACCCAGGTTATGTTAGGATTTACTAGAGATGACCTTACCAATGGCTTATCCAATGGACAGAAAAGTTCTGGGCTTTGACCAAACCTCTTCCACCTTTCATTAACAGCATAAATCCCAACAGATCCATCCTCAAACCCCACATACACGAACAAATTCTCTGACACGGTTAGAGCAGAAATGTTCTTACACAGGTAGAACCTGCCTACAGTTTCACCATCGGTCATACGTATGACTACCAACATTGGCTTTTCATGAAGATCACAGTACGCATTCTGACACTCCTGAGAAGAGTAACATACATATACAAAATACTGTCCAGAAACTCCTACATACAGCGGCTTCTGTAGAGGTCCAATGGTTCTTAAAGAGCAGAGCTTACTGTTGGAAAGATCCAAGAGGTTTATTGTGGATGCAGCAACAGAGAGTATGGCATATCCACCATCTGATGACAGTCTGAAGACCTCAGGTTGGCACAACAAAGAGTTTGGCAGCTGCAGTTGATGGCAAACAGTGTCTTCTGTTAACCTCCAAGTGTACAAAGCACCTAGAGCTGAAACAACAACCACAAAATCTGGATGGTCAGGCAGAGGATGAAAAGCATTCACATCTGATTCATCAGGACAACAGAAGCTTTTGCAAACATCACCAGACCAAAGACTCATAGCCAGGAGGTCTCCACCATTCAGACCTAAAAGGAAGGTGCTCTCTGGAGAAATGATGGCATTCTTGAGGTCCGTATGAATGCTACAAACCACCTTTCCACTCGGCAGTTTCCACACCCTAGATGGTCCCTTTTCTGACAAAGCAACTCCAGAATAACCCTTGGACGTTATTAGAATGTTGACTGCACGACTCCCAGCGATCCTGTACATGTTTTCCCCACTGTCAGTGTTCCACACATAGATGTCTCCTGTTGCTATAGTCACCAGATAGTCACCATCTGCAGAGATAGACATGGACTGCACTGAACCGTGATGAAGAAAGTGCTCTTCTACCTTGCCACTAGAGACCACCCACTTCCACACAAGCTCCGAGCCATCTGCAGAATAACAGCTTTCTCCGTGCAATCCCACCAGCACTGTTTCTACTCTCCTACCTGATTTTGGTGCCAATGCTGAAGCGGTGATGAGGTCCATGTCCCAAATAAGAACATTAGCATTTGTGATGGCTGCCAGGTGAGGTCCACATTTCAGAAGTTTATTTGCTTGACAGGTAACAGTGTCCAGACTCGACACACACTGCCCATTAACACGGTTCCACACTAGCAGAAATGGGCAGTTATCCAGCAAAGCAATGATAAAGTGTGAATCTTCATCCATTATCGCTTGCTTAATTGTTTTACCTTTTGGGGGATTGAATTGGTCAAGGACTTCCATTTGGTCAATGTCAATAAATTCCATTTGTTGCTTTTTACAAATCAGGAGAAGGTCGGTCTTCGTGTGGTCTGTGTTCAACACCTTTCCCTTGGTTCTGCAGGTTAAAAGTTTAATCAGAACCGGCTCTGCTATAATCTCGAGGTTCCAAAAAAACACATTACCAGCTTCGTCTACGCATGTCATTCTTCCTTCATTTTTAGAAAGAATCATGTCAATTACTGGCAATTCTTCTGGACAGATGAATGTAGCTAGAAGCTTGTCATTGGGCAAGTCAAATATCATCACAGAGCTTTTCTTCTGTCCACAGTAAATTATATTACCATCTTCTGAACATGACACGCATGTTATCTCATCAGTGCAGTGCAGTTGGGCATGTTTCTCTCTTTTAACAAATATACTAACAGTGCTTTCTCCCTTCCACCACACAATCAATTTGTCCCCAAACACCAAAACACCATCAGGAATGACGTTTTTACCCTTTTCTTGGATTCTAACTTCCTGAGGTTGTGTGTCAACATTTACATCCCACAACACAAGTTTACCACAATGGGAAGTTAGAAGAAAAGTACTTCCAGAGCTAAGGACACTTGTGAACTGCAGCTCGGATGACTGGGGAAGTTTGAAACCCTCAAATAAGCCTTCACCATAAACCCAAGCAGCACCATTCTCCAATACAACCACCACAGAGCCAACATCAGATCCAGCTGTGTGCGTTACCGGGAAAGCTTCTGACTCCTGCAGTGTATGGTGAGTATAAGGGACTGAAGGAACTGAGGATAAAACCGTATACACCTCGTTTTTTACAATCACACCATCAGATAGGCCTTGATGAACACAGTCATCCAATGATGGCAAAACACTCAGAAAAGGGAAGAGTTTGGCCTGAAGTACTGTTGGCAGGTCAGCTGGGTTGTCATTCACTAGACAATAAGACGATCGCAAGATGATGTTAAGGAGCTTAAGGTTCCTGTGAGTTTCCAGTTGAGATGCCTTCTCAAGCCATAGGAACAGGTCATCGGACAGCTTTGCAAGAAACGTCGCCTGGAGGTATTCCTGACATGTCATCTGGTTACTTAGCTCATTGATCCTTCCGCTTTTCAACAGATGGAATGGAAGTTCAAGAAGTTTTCTCCGATTGGCACGTATTTTTTCTGACATAATCGTGGGAGTGGACTTCCAGGGTTGACTTGGCGCTTGTCGGTCAATGTAAATATCTGAAGATGGCGTTTCCGAGTCTTCGTTGACCATCAAACGTTTTGCTGTGCCATTTGCCCAAGATCCACTGAAATAGCATGCCAGAACATGATGTATGCTCTCACACATTTCTGCTGAACACAGGTACCTCTTGCGTACGATCCAAGGGAAGTCTCCGCTGATCCAGAAAAGAACTTGGGTACCCAAAATGTTCCTCAGCACTAGAAACTCTTCAAGGTCCAAAAGAAGACTTTCCACCAAAATCTCAGGCACCCTTAACATAAGTGGTATGCAGTCATCTGATGGAAGGAAAGAGGCAAGAACTTCATCATCACAAGAGAGAACATCAGTCAGTTCAGCCGGGCTCAGGCCATACCTGGCTAAGTTAATGTAACTTAACATTTTGGAGACTATGGTACTGCCGTGCTTCCACTCCAGATGATCAAACATCAACTCAATGTTATTAAGCACCCCTCGTGCCAGACTGTTCTTTGTTACCTCGAGATCTGACCTCCAAAGGCTTGCCTGTTTGTGAAGAAGATGTACATATAACGGAAGAGGACATTCCTTTAAAGCCTGATTCACATACATCTGTTGGCCTGAAGTGATTTTCCTGTTGCTTGCCTGTAGAAGTGTTGTTAGTAACTGGTTACAGCTTTTACCTTCCACCGGTTGTAACTCCCAGAACAGGGCTGTATCTTGGTAATAGGTCTTTAGAGTAGAAATAATGTCAGGCCTGTCTGTGGAGATGGACATGAGAACTTTTACATTTGGAGGTAAAACTTTGGGAAGCCATTTGAAGTCAAGTGGTTCAGCAGTATTTGGTAGTTGGTCAAGTCCATCTATCAGGAGCACTAGAGGACTTCTGGACGAGCTTGTGGTTAGGAGCCTGTTGACGTTTTCTTTTAGTTGAAGGACATTATTGACAGAATTACTTGGTTCAATCTGTTGACTAATGTCTTTGAGAAGCTGTCTCAGGGAGCTGTTGATATCTATGAAGTTCACAATGATCACAGGATCCAGGCGCTCTAACCACATAGATGCCTGTAAACAGTAAATGCCACATTAGCGTCATAGGATATTCACACAAGTAGCATTTCATATTTGTCAAATTTAAGTAAAATAGTTTTTGGGAGATACCTGACTTGCACAGTGAGCCAGCAGCACACTTTTGCCTGAGCACGCTCTTCCAGTGAGGACAAAGGGAAATGTTGTGTTTTTCTCCTCTAGGTATGATTTAACATGATTGATTTCTGGACGGTCAATTCTGTAAAAAGAAGAAAAGATGCAGCGCAAGTCTTTCTGGGCCCATTCATCGCCCAGAGGATTACAACCCAACTTTTCCTTTGAGAAGGCACCATCAATGAGATGTTTAAGATCCACTTGCAGCTGCTCTCTCAGACCAACTGCAAATTTGAGTCTCATCTCAGGTGTGTAACCATCCAGATCACTGCATTCTGTGGTGGTGGTATACACCAGGGCTTTACGAGAAGCAACAAAACTTGGTAGAAAGTGATCTCGTAGTTGGGACAGTCGATCTGACTGGGCCGGATCCTTTGGAGAGAATCCTCTTGGTTTTCTTTGGATGCTTATTTTATGAACGTAACAAAGACATCTTGCTTTATCGTTGTTGAAACGGTCTTCATGTGCATATCGGAGGTCATTCTCAATGGCTGTTGACACAGAAATCGCACAATAGTTCGCTTTTAGAAGTACATCTATGTAGTAATGAGTCAAAGAGTGACACTGACTTACCCGACCGAAAATATTTCTGAGCAGCGTCATGTGTTATTGTGTCCTCTTGGATGCACTGGGACACGACATCTTGAAGGATCCTTCTCAGCTCACAAAGCATCTCAGAGCAGGTCTTCTCCTCAATTGGATTCTTGGTCTAATGATGAGAAATTAAGGATGTAAGGTAGATTGAAACTTGCTTTTGTACTCCAGTAATGTAAAACAAGTTTCTTGCCAGGATAGAATGAGGTTTAGTGTGTTCTGACGGATTGAGCCCCAAACAAAATGAGGGAGGTATGACGTTCTCATCTCTCTGGTAACATCTCTCCAGGATTTCACACTTGAGATTCATGCGCTGACAGGCCTGCAGAAGACTCTGGAACTCTGAAGCTTCTATCTGCTCAGGCAAACATGCATCTCCGTACTGTTCACCAATCAACCCCTCAGATGAAAGAGAAAACATTCACATTTATATTTATTTAATCTCAAGAAATGCTGGGTTGTTTTCAACCCATGTTTGGTAAAATATGGACAAAACCAATTGTTGGGTTATACATTAATCTATGGTGGGTTGTTCTAACAACCCAACAATTTTAAGATTGCAGTTTCACTTATTTGAGAAACTCTTTGTACAAGTAATTTACAGTAAAATGAAATTAAACATTATGATATCACGATCTCTTTTTTTTAAGGACCAACCTAACAGTTTATATTAACTTAAAAATGTCCATATTTTCCTAACCATGTGTGCATGCTCTGAGATTGGAACCTGTGACCTTGGCATTGCTAATGTGATGTGCTACTAGATGGGAAAAAAACTGAACAAGAAATCTGAAAGTAATTTTTACAAACAACAATGTTACCACAAAGAAAGGGCCCAGAGAGTTTCTTCTGCAGTTATCCAACATCTGCATGCGTCTCTGCTGTGAAGGCCAGTTGGTGGGATCTGTCGGTTCATAAGGATCAATAACCTGCAGACAGTCAGCACTGCTAAGAACACAATCTGAACCAAATTGACAGTTAACTGCACTTTAACACAAAGGATAGATTAGAAAAAGACATGAACCTCAGTCAAAATGACTCATCACATCACAACAGTTCAACATGGGTCATAGATTAAAAATACATATGGCTTTTCAAAGGTAATGGACAATACAGGCCATGCTGTCCCGTATTTGGATCAAGCCCATAATAAATAATTCATTATGTTTTGATTATCGTGGCGACAGGGGGTCTGTTAAATGCTCACTGCACCAATAAAAGAGATACACATTATTTATTCATATGCCTTGATTTCAACACAATAGCTTGTTGCAAAATCGTTTGTTCTTGTAAAACAGAAAGAAAAACAAATAAAATTCTTTGCAGAAAAAACTTGAACTCTGGAGGAATTGAATTTGTTAAACAGATGTTGCGTCAAATGTTTTCTCACCCTGAAGTCAACTCCATACGTGCGTCTGCAGTATTCTCTCAGTTTAGGGAAGGTCTTCCCTCTTAATAACATCCTCTCAACCACAGATTCTGAAAGATGAATTTACAGTTCACTCTTTACAGGCTCACATCCCTTGATAGTTTATTGATCAACACCAAAAAGATAAGAATCAACTACCTTTTAAATACAAGATCTATGACATCGGCATCTACTTTTGACAGCATTGACAGAAGTCATGCTACTTGGCTCTCCCCATCAATTACTGAATAAATATAATCTGTTGATGGAGTGGGTCTGGAGTTTCAATGTAAATAAAAAATCAGGATGCCATTTTTGATCCCACACTGTTGTTTGAGTCTCTTGTGCTGAACAATGTTAAGACATTGTTTTTCCATCTCAGAAATATTCCACGTTTACGTCCAATGTTGGCTTACTCTGTTGCGGAAAGGTTATTTTTGAGTTTTTTATACATATTGATAACTGTAATGCCCTTCTTATTGGAGTTTCCAAATTCTGGATTAACAAATTTCAACATTTGCCTGTCTGGGGCTAGGACTGATGCTCACATAACTCCAGTTTTTGGCTTTGTTGCACTGGCTCCCGGTAAGGTTTCATCTTGATTTTCAAGTTTTCATGTTAACATATAAGGCACTACATGGTCTGGGTCCTCAGTATTTGGCCGACCTTTTAACACCTTTCTTCCCAGAGTGGTCTACTAGTTGTTCCTAAAACACAGTTGCATTCTAGGGGTGATAAAGCTTTTTCATCTTATGTAACAAAATAGGGGAATTTGCTCCCGGTTGACAACAGTGAAGTAAATGTGTTAGGTGTTTTAAATCTTGACTTAAAACTATATATTTTAGGCTGGCTTTTAATTTATTTTATGTTTGTAGTGTGTTGTAATGTCATCATGTAACTTTTGTTTTTTTGTGTTGATTTACATTGTTGTGCTTCATGTGTTGTACAGCGCTATGAGAAAGCAACTTTTAAGATGCAGGGATTTTCAAACTTTATGATGCCAAGGACCACAAAATAAAACAAACCTTTTGTGTGGGACCCCCCATTTCAAAATACATAGCTATCTATATTTTTATGTGTAAAGAAACATTTAAACTTTGTTAGGTAAATATGATATTATGAAGACAACATATCGATTCTAAACTTAAATAGTTGGCTTTCACTTGGAGAACAAAAAAAAGAACTTTGGTGGGAAAAATCTGTGAAGCAAAAAAGCAGATAAACACTTGAAACAATTATAATGTTCAGAAGACTTTTAAATGTTTGTCTTTTTTCCCTGAAAATTTCTGAGGACCCCTCGCAACCTTTTGGAGGCCCCCTGGGGGTACCCAGACCCCAGTTTAAAACCCCCAGCTTAAATACACATTCGTGTTATTTTGCATGATTCATGTGTAATTCCAAAATAAAGCAGTGTTTGTTTTCATTACCTTTTAAACAAATGCAAGAATTTGCTCTGCCTTTGAAACCACTTTCCTCAGAGCAAATAACGTGAAATAATTAGTTTTAATTATTCCTTTAACCAATAAACTGAATGACCCAGTGGTGCAAAAAGTGCTGGGAATTTTGGGTATGTAAAGCTTCAATATTTTCAGTAAAGACCGTAAATATTTCCCTCTATAACTAACTACTTCATTCTCTTCCATTATTGTCCTATTAAAACACCACATTTTTGCAGATGTATATTTTTTGCTGTTTATCCAGTAGAGCAACAAAAAACAACAACAACTATACGTCCATTAATTATGTCTCGAGCAGATGCAGCTGTAGGGCTACATTGGACACATTTAAATGATATAAATACAAAAAAGAAACAAAAGGATAATACATACCCTCTGGGTTGGAGCACAAATACACTTTAACACAAGCCATCCGAATTCTCTTCAGAGTGAAAACATCTTATTTACTGCGTGTGGCCACATAAAATGAACATAATGAAACATTTTGTTCTCCTTTAACAATGTGAGAAATCCACACATATTACTCTGAAAGCGTCAGAACACTGTTTGTTTCTCCCTCTCTCTCATTTCCCCACAGGAAACATGTTTGATATTTACATGGAATTCTGTGAGAACCGCCCACCCTTTCAAAACTAAAAGACTGAAAGCATTACTTGATAAGCAGTTTATTGTCTAACAAACAATTATTACCATCTGGCCATTGTTATTGGACATCAAAAGCAACGGAAACATATATAAACCTTTGTGCCGCATCTTTTAGATTCATATGGGTAGTGTTAGTGTATGTACAACACAGGCAAAAATCTACTTTCACAAAAGGCTGAAGAATAATGTCAGAAATTGACACACTCATAGGGTAAAAGAGGGCTTAAAACTTAAAATAAATTTGACCATGTGTTGGTTTTTATTGATCAAATATCCATTAAAACAACAACAACAAAACAGAGGAACTTTCCTCAATTTTTTTATTTAACATTTGTACACAATAAATACAAATAATTTTACAGCTAATAATATGCAGAAAGAATATTTTTCACCTGTTCTCTGATATTGTCACTGCAGGCAACAGTCAATTGTTGTTTTTCCATCGGTTCTCTAGCAGCTCTGAATGACTTTCAAAATTTAAGAAATGCAAATAAAAACACTTTGAAACAAAACAACTAGATTATGCCGCTAATGCTATTGAAGAAGCTCCAAAGATGTGAAACTGGCCAAGAAAACTGGGAGCGTCATAAAAAAAATCCTAAATTTGCGTTCGTTTTGTAGGCGAGAACAGTTTTTGACACGATGGGCTTTAACCTCTAACCATAAACTTCAAAACAAGTTTGATAACATTCAAAAGATCTCAACGAGATCAACAAAGAAAATAGGCTGTGATCGAGGAAAATAGAAAACAAAGAGAAGATTTTCCAACATCTTCCGCTCTGATTAAAAAAAGGCTACCGAACAAATGTTTGTATTTCTACGTCATCTCACTCTTACACACTCAAGTTCTTTTCATTATCACCCTGTTCTTGCTTAACAGAACTATGGTACCATTTCACAAAATGGAGCTTTTTTTTCAATTTCTTTCCATCGTCTACATTATGGAATAACATATCTCTTACAAAACTGTGTGGTAAAATTATAACCAATCACACGTACAAGATTAATAACACAACCTCGGGCAGCTTTAGCATTGACGAGAGGCAGTTGGGATACAAAGACAAATAAAACCGTATAAAATAAAGGGTCAGTCAAAGCACTGTGAATCCAGAAAAGTGCAGGGACACGTTAAAAGATATGCACATGGGGAACTTTACAGATGATAAATTACAGGCATTTCAATTGTACCAATGAAACGCCACAAAAGAAAACAAAAGAACATAGCTGCCCCCGGTACAGAGGAAATGCACTTAGGAAACAACAAAAAGATTCAAACAAAACGTCTCCATATCAGTCTTTCCGTCACATATCAGTCTTTTCTGTGCTTGTCTGAGGGAACCTTCACTCACAACATCAAACAGATTCATTCCATTTAAATACTGCCAAAAAAAGAAAAGAAAACTCTCATGTTGTTCTGGACAGTTGTGATACAACGACGAAATGCGTTAGGCTGGAAAAAGCACTTTAACTGATATTTGTATATTCATCTGTATATTTCAATGATTATGTTCCGCCCGATCACACACACTCGCACACACGTCAACACATTTTCGCTCAAAAACGTCACAACATCCTTAAATCGGTCTCAGCGAGTTCTTTTGAGGACTAAATATTAGTAATACGTACAAACACTGGTCTTCATAATGAAAAGCTGAGGAAGGATATAGTTTTGAAGGTTAGTACATTTTTCAGATAAACACGACAAAAGAGAAATATCCCGGCTGGGGGAAGGAGGCGAAAGAGCAGAAAAGAGGAAAGGAACCCGCCTTTCTTCTCTTCGGTCTATCTCTCGTCTCCGTCCCCTCTTTCCACTTTTCATCCAACCGTATGTACAGTTCCCTTTCTCCTTGAGATGTCCCTTCGATCTCACACATTCCTATGACGACAGTAATGTACTGTGCTGTTACACATGAAATACGTAAATGGTAAATATTCCCGACCGACCCCCAAACATTCCCGTCCTTCTGTATTCTCCCAGCGTTCCTAGTATTGCATGTCCGGCTCTTTGAAAAGCCTGCTGAAGGTATGAATGTGCAAGTCTGTCGAATCAACAAACACCTACAAAATCCTCATTTCTACTCATCAGTCTATTTGTGTAAATGCCGCTGTCGTTGAGTGGATTTATGAACTTTGTACAATAATTACGAATACAAGGATTAACGTTTGGCATGAAAGCGCTTTAAGGCACCAAACAGTCTGTGTAGGTGTTTTTAGGAAGAGAGGAGGCGATGCCATCGAGATGCTGTTCTCCGGCCCTCAGGGAAATAAGGATGCTCACAAGGTGGGATAAAGAAAGCCCCACCCCTCCAGAGAGCAGTGGGAGGGGTTGGAGGTCAAATGGGGTTGTTCTCCAACTGGGGCGGAGCTCTACACCAGAGTGATCTCCACCTCTTCAGTTTTCTCCACCGGCTTGCGGGGGTGTTGCTTTGGAGGAGGAGGAGCTGCCCGAACCTAAAGACACAGGGTTTGTTATTCGATTGCTATTACCAGAATACAATTTTAAATTGTATTCTTAATTTACGATTTAAATGATGTTTAAATGAGCGTCAATAAAAAATGTGCTTGTCATGAAAGCGATGTAATAATGCAAATAGATCGTAATGCTCCTTCATATTGTAAACAACACTTTTATATCAATCTAATATAAAATATAAAATAATAGTTCATCTTAATCAGATAGTCGATGCTCCAGAAATGTCAGTTGCTAACATTCCTCCAAATATCTTTATTTGTGTTCAACAGAACGAAGAAATGCATACATGTTTGGAACAACTTGAGGTCGAGTAAATCATGACAGAGCTTTCACTATCCCTCTGAGGTAAATTATTATATATTTTTTAGGGCTATCAACGTGTTAACGCATGTGATACATTTTTTCAGATTAATGCTTTAAAAATATTAAACGCAATTAACGCAATATCCATTTATTCTGTCACCATTGTCTAGCGTTACATTATATAATTACGCTCTCTTTCATATAAAGGCCTTTAAACTATTCAGATGCGCGGCATTCATAAAATTATTCTACTGTAAAATTATTCGGAGATAAAATGTGAAATTATTAGAATGTAAAAGTATATTTAAAAATATCGAAGCTGTGTGTGATTAGTTAGTAACAATTTTTTATCGATTGACAGCATTAAAATGTCCTAATGTTGTTCCAATAGCTTCCATTGTTTCCCTCATCTGTAAGGCACTTTGGATAAATGGCGTCCGCTTCATGACTAAATGTAATGAAAATGTAAAATAAACATGTTAAATAAAATAAATAGTGTATGTTTAATTTCACTTTACGTGTGCGATTAATCGCAGTAAATTTTTCTTTTCTCTTGACAGCCCTAATATTTTTATGTAAATTTACAAAATAGACATTTACACAACGAAGACCCATTCTAATCATATAGTAATCTATAGTTCACATACGGGTCTGAGTTTGCCAGGCCCGGATCCGTCTGGAGTGAGTCTCAATGGTAAGGAGAAACCCGGACTCTCTGGACTTAAGGTGGAACTGTGATCTATACCAAACACAAAAGAGTCTCACATTTATTTAGAACACACACGAACATTCAGACTCATAGCTGGAGAAATGTGTCTATCTGCTATTGAAACAAGATGTGATGACAGAAGATGGCGACTCGTGTCTTACTGTGAACAGGTGCTTTCTGCAGCACGGGCAGTTTGTGTTCTCCGTTGACGGACGGCGAGCGGGGCAGGGAGGGGGCGGAGCTTGTCTCCGGGCTCGTGTACGGACTGCAGGGAGGCTGATCGTATAACGGCAGGGGAGGAAGAGATGAATGGAGCCTTTGACACGGTGACACCTGTGAACAACACAACGTGTGTTTGTGTTTCCCTCAAACAAGATGGAAGCATTACATATATGGGTTTGTCATAAACCACTAACTCTTCTGGAATTTGGTCTGTTTTGGTATTTCTGTCATAAAACGTTTAAAATACAGCACGATATGTCAACAATTGATAAATCATTTTTTGGAAGCTGATAAGGCACTTCTAATAGCTTCCCCGCTCTGTCGACCAGGCAAAGATTTGGCACATTGGCTGATAACACGCTAATTACAGGAAGGAAGAAACCGCGCCTGTACCGGTCACACATACCAGACATCAGACATAACACTGAGTTTCAATGTTTACAAAGTGGAGAGAGCTTGAGTTTTCTTACTTGCGCGTCCGTCAGCCAGTGAGAGTCTCCGTTCTCCGAGGCCGTCAGATCCTCCACCAGCACGGACGGAAAGACGCCCACTCGCCCGTTAAACTCGCCCTCCCAAAAGCCGTCGTCCTCCTGGTTGTCTTTGTTGAGGATGCGGATGATGGCGCCCTCGGGGAAGGACAGCTCGTCGTCTGTCTGACCCTCATAGTCGTACATGGCCTTAGCAAAACTCACTGAGAGCGAGACGAAGAGAAAACAAGAAGAGAGAGAGAGAGAGGTGTTACTGAGTGTGAACAATTTTAAGACACAAGCCAAGATAAACGTCGGCATAAACACAAACACAACTCAGTGTTTATTGTATGAGAGACTCACTGCTGGCGTCTCCATTGAAGCTTCCCGAGGTCAGCTCGGGTTCTGTGGAGTTACTTGAGGTGTGTGACCGCGAGTCCAGAGCGGCGAGAGACTGCAGCATGCTCAGAATGCTGTTGGACGTGGGGAACTGCAGGTATTTCTCCGGAACGTAGCCCACCAGACCGGACTTATTCCGTGCCTGGAAATGTAAGAAGAAAACGTGTCCAAAACCTTTCATTAAAGAGTAATCATTACAATGTCCTTAAAATCACGTTTCATGCGGTGTGTTATGTTGCTGTGTGTGAATGCAAGCAGTCTGCCAAGTTGTAAAGCCGAAAGTGAACCAATAAAGTTATTAGCTTGGGGAAAAAGGAGTCGACTCTGAATCACTCGAACAAGTCGTCTGTCGTTCGAATTTCAAGTCCGGGTCGGATTTGCTTCACTACGTGTAATGCCCGCCTACGTTCCATTAACATGTGACCAATAACAGCAGACTAGACCATCTGATCAATCAGATCCGAGTGGGCTGAGAGAAAGGAGGGGATTAGACCGATGAATCACCGCAAGAATCATTTGAGAGTCACTCAAGAAGTAAGGTAACAATAACTGCCTATTATTGGAAAACAAAAGTGTTTTTACACCGTTTATGTACATAAACTTGTTGTTGGACACCCCATGATCCAAAGTAGGAATCACAAAATACTCCTAATATAAGCTAAAATATTTACTCTTTAATGATAATGCAACCGGTGAGAATGTTTGTTTTCATTGGAATTCTGAAGGTAAAGATTAAGTGTCTGTTCATGTGTGTTCATGAGTGTGTGCTATAAACGCACAATATAATTGACTTATGGAAATAAAAAGCAGGCGTTGAAGCCGCATATGCAGGAGCAAGCATGTGCTTTACCTTCACCCAGTCCTCCATGTCTCCATCTTCTATGACCTCCAACATCTCATGCTCATCGATTGTTAGCTCATCTGGCTGGGAGGACTGAAAGAGAGTGAGACAATATAATAAAATCCTACATCAATGAAGTTACATTTTATTTATGTACTATTTTTAACTTTATTAACAATTTACTTATGCCTACTGGGCAAACATTACAAAATAAAGAACATTATGGAGCAGAGGTACTGAGAAAATAAACTCCTCGAGGAACACATGCTAATCTAAGTCATCTGTTTTTATTGCTTTTATTTAAAGGACCATCGTGTCATTTTAAGCGGCATCTAGTGGTAAGGTCTAAGAGAGGTCGTCACATTTTCGCTTCTTTCCAGTGGTTCTAAACAGGGGGGCCGTGGCCCACAGGGGGGCCTCAGGATGACTAATAATTCCAAAATGAGACAAAACGTGCATTGAAATGCATTTTTAAAAAGACTAAAACACAAGGATGTGTCCCTTTTTATATTGAATCTACATTTTTCCAGTAAATGTCAAGCTCTGAAATATTTTACTGGGTAGAGTTTACAGTGTTTTGGTTCGGGCTACTGTAGAACAACATGGTGAATTCCATGCAAGGGGACCTGCGGTGTATGTAGATAGAAATAGCTCATTCGACGATAACAAAACATAAGGCTTCATTATGTAAGGTCTTTATACACCTCCGAAGACATAGTTATGTATGTTATACAGTGTTGCCACAGTTACTTTGAAAAAGTACTCTGATTACTGATTATACCTCTAAAAAGTAACTTAAGTTACTTAACAGATGACTGGATTTTAAAAGTACCTAAATTAGATTACACGTTACTTTATCAGTTACATTCAGCAGCTGCCGCCAACACCCCGCTGCCTCAACATAAAAATGACAATCGGTTTCGCCAAAACTCACTTTATTGGAAGTGTATTTTTAACAGTAATGTCAACAATGTATCTCCTGAAATTTTAAGTTGAACTTAAAGAGTATTTCCTGAAAAAAAAACATGTTTTTATTAAAAATAATATAAAGACTGATTTTCTTGTTTTCACCTAACCTAAATACTTGTTTTTTATAAAAAAAATTGTCTTTCTTGACCTGACATATTTAACTGTTAACACTCTAACAATGGCAAAACATACTATTTATAATCTACATTATTTATAAATGCAATTTATTAATTTCCTTTCAACATGTTTTATGAACATTGTTGTTCACAGTTGAACCTGTTGTTCACAGCATTAGAGCAGTAAGGAGTGGTTTTACAAAACAAGTGTAAAACGCACGAAACGAGAGCGAGTCAACCGTGTTTAAGGGCAGCATTTCCTCTACAACATACTGCCCGATAGAGATGTGCGGATAAGCTAAAATGTTACCCGCATCCGCTGTTTCAAATAAAGTATCCACCCGCCAACCGCCATCCGCGCATCACTAATGCCCGACCAACTTCTTCAAGTCTCCCCCACTTAGTGGTTTTGCACCAAAGTCCAGCATTTGTTGTTTGGGTGCTGGGGGACCTGCTGCTCTCTGCTTCGCAACACCTGGTGGGACTTGCTCTGTAAATTGGACTGTGCAGTGCTGCGACTCTAATTGTTTCTTCAAATTTGACTTATGAAGCTAGATAGCACTTTGTCGCCAGCACAGAGAGTACAACGAACCTTAATATTCTCATCTAGCGGACACAAACTCGTGACTGTATATCCAGCTAGAAACAAGCATCTCTCTCCTCCCTCCATTGTTGTTTACGTTTGTGTCGCTGCGTGGTAGGGGCTATAACACGTGAATTGTCCTCATGCTGAAAACGTGAATTGTCGCATAATGCTACATGACTTCACTCCATGAGACGCAAGAAGAAAGCAAAAAATAAATAGTTTTACTAAGGAAAATTACAAAAATAGTAACGCACATTGACTTGGATAAATAACTTTAATCTGATTAATGGTTTGGAAAAAGTAACGCGTTAGATTACTCGTTACTGAAAAATGTGGTCAGATTAGAGTATCACTGATATTATATTGCATTTCTGTCAAAAAATCCTCCAAAAAGTCACACTGGACCTTTAACATGAATGCTGTAAAATAGCTAAATGTATTAGTAGCATTTAGAAATTGATAATATTTGTCTATTAAATCTTCTATATATTCTGTTACAGACACACCGAGTGACCTGTACAGATCTAAAGAATCACAGACCAGAAAAACAGGACGCAATTTTGTTTTCAATCAGGTGCCATTCAGTCCATTTGACAAGAATCAATGCCATACATCTCATTCAAAGGCTTTTCAGTATTTTAAATGTAAGAGTGAGTAATGTTTCAGAGAGTTTCACGTTTCAAATGAATCATGTGAGCAAATCCACGACAACAGGGCATTTAAAACAGCATCATGTTTGTGAATAAAGACTAACAGGGTTTATATGAACCTTGGCATCTTCTCTTACCTTATAGGAGTAGAGCACCTTACATGTGAGCGGATAGTTCCTCAAGGTCCCTGAAGGACTTGAGCTGCTGTCGTCATGTGTTTCCATGTTCTCCTCTAGTTCCTCTCCTTCCTCTCGCTCCAAATCCACCGTGGTCTACAGAAACAAATGCCACTTTGACTAGGGTAACAAACTATTTGCATTTGCTTAAAATGAGGCAAACATTTTACAGGTTGAAAGCAGGCAGGTGTGTGGAAAGCAGGTCATTTCATTGGTCAGGATCTGATCAGCTGACAACAGTCCCCTTGAGTAAAAACGTGGCATCAGAGCTCAGATCACAGGCACCGGAAACTCATACCTGTGACCATTCAGAGACATTATGCCTGTCTAACATAACCGCCTTTTATTGGATCGAGACTGTGAAAGAGGGTTGAAAACAGATTGCAATTCAGCGAAGGTCAGCTGACATAAGCCACACCCACCGCTGACATAAAACACCACTGAGATAAGAGGCTGTGGGAGAACAATGTAAGGTCATTGTTATCTTAAAGCCTGTGGATAATATTTCTAGTTTCTGCACTTGCACGCTATACACGCGTCCTCCACAGACAGCAGTGGGTAAACTACTTTTTATTTCAATGCATTTCTCCTGCTTTCTTCAGTCTAAAATACACCCTTCTTAAAGGGACAGTTCTCCCCAAAATTAAAATTCTGTCATCATGTACTTCTATGTTTTGATAAACACAAAGAAAGATATTTTGAAGAATGCTTGTTACCAAAATGTTCTTAGCCACCATTGACTACCATAGCAGGAAAAAGGACAAAGGTAGTCAACGATGACATTCTTCAAAATATCTTTTGTGTTCAACGGATCAAAGAAAGGCATAAAGCAATTTTCCAACTATGGTAGTAAAAGCATTCTTCCAAATATCTTTCTCTGTGTATATCAGAAAAAAGAAATTTAAACAGATTTGGAATATTTGGTATTAAATGCTAAACCAAAACGACATGTCAGCAGTCTGAGTGCAGCTATGACACGTCAGAGGGGATCTGGCCCTCCCGGTTGAGCCTGGTTTCTCCCGAGGTTTTTTTCTCCATTAATCAATCATTGGAGTTTGGGTTCCTCGCCACAGCAGGGCAGTGTTGGCCTGCTCACCGGGAGACTGCATTCATTCATTCATTTATTTAGAAATTAGATATTACTTATTGGAATGATCTTACTCGTTGTATAAATACCATGCACTGTGCTGTGTTTTAACTTCTGTTTTTCCTGTTTGCCCCTGTAAAGCTGCTTTGAAACAATACACATTGTGAAAAGAGCTATATAAATAAACTTGAATTGAATTGAATTGGAACCACTCGAAAATGAGTAAATGATGACAGAACTTTCATTTTAGGGCGAACTATACTTTTAACTTTTCTTATATTCCCTTCTCTCTCTTTCTCTCTCTACATTTGACACTTTTTTACATTTATGCCTTTTGGTAGATTATTTAGTTAATTCAAACTATATATTGTGAACTATTAAGCGTTCCTTGGGAATCGAACACCTTCCTAATGCAATGCTCTTCAAACTGAGATGCATCTCACTTTCTCTGTCTCTTTCTCTTCATCCTTGTCGCTCGTTGTTGACTCTGGAACCCAACTATATCTGTGCTTAAAGGTATAGTTCACAGATAAACAACATGTCTTTTATCATTTAGTCATCCTAATGTCACTCCAAACCCATCTGACTATCTTTCTTCTGCAGAACACAAAAGAAGATATTCTGAAGAATGTTGATAATCAAACACTAAACCCCACTGACTTCTATTGTATGAACACAAACTATCTACAATGAAGAAAGAATTATTTATCCTTTACTCATGCTTCACTCTCAGGCTACACCACTGGTCAGATTGAAGATTGTCAAAACAAAAAAGAAAATGTTGTTCACCCCACAATTTCTTAACAGAGTGTAAATGATGTACTCACTGAAAGAGAGAGGTCTTGGGTAGTGAGGGTGGGCAGCGATGCCCAGCGTTCATTCTCTAACTCCTCCATCACCTGATTCATGGCACTCTTTAACCAAGTGTCTACTGAGACCCCCACCTGCCGCAGAAGATCCAGACGAGCTTCAGCCTTCAGCTTTACCGTCTGAGAGAGAGAGAGAGAGAGAGAGAGAGTGAGAGAGAGAGAGAGAGAGAGGGAGAGAAGGGGAGAGAGAGAGAGAGAGGGAGAGAGGGAGAGAAGGGGAGAGAGAGAGAGTGAGAGAGAGTGAGAGAGAGTGAGAGAGAGAGAGTGAGAGAGAGAGGGAGAGAGTGAGAGACAGAGAGAGAGAGAGAGAGAGAGAGAGAGAGAGTGAGAGAGAGTGAGAGAGAGAGACAGAGACAGAGACAGAGACAGAGAGAGAGAGAGAGAGAGAGAGAGAGAGAGAGAGAGAGAGTGAGGGAGAGAGAGAGAGAGAGGGAGAGGGAGAGAAAGTGAGGGAGAGAGAGAGAGAGACAGAGACAGAGACAGAGACAGAGACAGAGAGAGAGAGAGAGAGACAGAGACAGAGACAGAGACAGAGAGAGAGAGAGAGAGAGAGAGAGAGAGTGAGAGAGAGAGAGAGAGGGAGAGAAGGGGAGAGAGAGAGAGAGAGGGAGAGAGGGAGAGAAGGGGAGAGAGAGAGAGAGAGAGAGAGAGAGAGATAGGGGGAGAGAGAGATGTTTCAAATGTTTTATGTTTTAAAGGCACTGATAAATTATACTTAAAATGAAACTAGCCATTCACACAATTATTTCCTCCCTGGAAAACAAAGTTATTTTCAATTAAGGAAATATTATCATAAACAATGAAAGTATTTTCATGTCATGATGCAAAAAATAATAACGTCCTTAAAGCTGAAGAATGTCATTTCTGTGCCACTATTTGTCGCAGGCTAACGGATCATAATGTTGACTCTGGAGATTAAACCGGCATAAATTCTTAATTTAAAAACTTAATTTTCATTATGGAAAATATCGATATTTCTTTTGACTTTGGGTGAAAGTCATGAAAGTTATGCTCAGAGAGGGAGAATAATGGATGAGAGGAGACTGCTGGGAATGCGAGCGTCTCATCATCAGAGCTCCACACACATGCCGGAGAGCTTTTCTCCATCACTGTTCTCATTAACAAACCATCAGTGTGATCTCAGAGGAGCCTACAGGTGTCCACACACCAACAACACTTCAGCAATTCTCATTATTTACACAGATGCAAATCAACATTCGGAAGACTCATCAATTTCCAACAATGAGCTTTGCTTTGTAAACCAAAACTTAATTTTTGAGCAATTCTAAAGGGAAGAAAACAATTAAAGACCAATTATAATTGTTATATCTGTTGACTAACTCGAACTATTTAAAGTTGAAGATTTTCTGTAGTTTGGAGCCGAACTTCACGTTCCATTGCTTATTCTGTCTGTTGTTTTGTTCTCGTTTTCCCATCAGCTCTTAATGGGGCTGTTAAATATTTAATGATCTGTAACAACTAATGGTGAATTCAGGCAATGTGGCTGCAGGAGATTCAAGATTAAAAAGAAAGATAGTGCTTTATAACACCATCAGGATCTGCTTTATTTAGTTTATTTATTTTAGTATCAATGTCATTCATAACTTCCCAGAGCATCATTTCCACAGAAATAAAAATACTGCTAATTCATAACCTACAAATAGTTTCAAACCTGTGTGTTCACTGGAACTGAAGATATCTTCTCCTTTTTCATACAATGTAAGCATATGGTGGCTGGTCAAGCAGAAACAATAGGATAATAATAATATATTTAAGATATGCGGACAACAAATAAATAAAGCGGAGAACTCATAAGACAGAAAGTCTTAAAGGTTTGAATCAGCATAAGGGGAAGTAAATGATGACAAATATAATATATAAGTTTATAATATAAGCTTTGATGGAGGTCACAGGCAGGGCCAGAAGAGGGCGCTGTGGCTGCTGAAAGTGATGGGTGCGAGGAGGACAGGATATTGTAGAGACATATTGATCATGAAAAAGAGTCTGACAGCCTGACTCTGACCTGATCGATACAGAGATGTTTGGAACAAAACTACTTTGTGCCTCTCTTTTTATACTCGGATACACTTCTTTACACAAATCCTTTAGACAGATTTTTTGGCCAGGCATTTTGTACTCAACGTATTTACCAGAAAGCATAAATCAACATGAAACATTCGCAGGAAAATTTCACTTTCAGTATGTGACTGATTTTCAGGTGAACAGACGTTCAAAAAAAGATCACACATTAAAAATATTAATATAAACGATGAAAATGAAAGATATTGATATAAATTAATAATGAGCAATAAGACTAAGAACGCACATGTCAATTTTGATATAATGTTGTTGTTTTGCAGGTAAAGTCGCACACACACACACACACACACACACACACACACACACACACACACCTCTGCTTTACGGATTTTCTCTTTGGCTTCCTCTATTCGGAATTCCAGCTCATTCCGGCTCTGTTCTGTTGTCGGAGTCCCGAGCGTCTCACACTCCTCAAGAGTCTGTCAGTAAAAAAAACAAAGGACATTAAAACAGCTCAATAAATTTAACTCATTATGCAAATAATCTACAAAAATACATTTACTGCTCATCTAACAATGAAAGCGAACACAAGCTCAGTATTTCTTACTAATTCTCCTTCGTGAATCATAATCAAAACTACGACTTCCTCAAAAATGTATAACACGTGTAAATAACATTTTCTGGGTATGTTTCAATGCAAAAATCACAAAGGCAATCAGGTCTTCATTTGACACATTTGTATAACAATGAACGAGACCTTTGCCAAAAAGTGAATATTACTGTACCAGCTAATGAGAATCAAATGAGAAAACTGCTAGATACAAAACACAACTCAATAGTAAAATGTCTGCATTACAGTATGTGAGAACCTGCTCAACTGTCATGAACGGTTCTCTTTTTTAACGCAACCCATCTATTTTCATTATTATTTTGAGGTGAACTGTAATCTGCAGAGATGTCGGGTTTATTTAATGATAGTGAAATGAATGTTTGCAACATTGTGAGATTAATCAACATACCCATATTACCATTTAAGTGTGTGTGTAATTGGTGTTATTTTGAAGTTGTGATCGTGATGTCATCTGGATGCGTGTATGACGTGGCGCCTCTCACCCGTTTGTAATGGATGACGTTTTTGTGTTCGCGGGCCACCCGCGTGGCCCATTTCCTAGCCTCTTTGTTGAGACTGTGTTCTTCGGTGGTGCCCGTCTCCGACTCCAGCTGCCGACTCTGAAACACACGGAGGACCGGTTACCACAGCAACACACACCTGCCTGAATCGCAGGTCGAAGATCAGACCCGCCAGTCTGAACTCATTACATTTACAATTAAAAATCCAGAAGAAATGCAGAGAGCTTAGACCGTTTTACCCTCTCTTATACAAAACTGAATCACATTATTTAATCAGTTTTAATTAAAACAAATGAACTCGACTGGATTATCAGAAGTTTAACAGTCTTAAATGTCAGTCTTGAGGACACAATGCTGTATAATTCTTTTATCCAAAGATAACCATTTTTTGGGGTAGGTTGTTTCTCATGACTTCAAGGAAAAGCTTTAGGAAAATTAACCAAGGTTTTACTATAGTAAAAATTAAGAGTTTGGTTCAAAATGAGATCTTTAAAGCACGATATAATGTTTTTAATGTGTTTTATTGTATAAGTTAGCTGTATTTTTTGAGTTATTATGGCTTAAATCAAAATCTCATTTTGAAACCAAACTCTTTAAATGTAGTAAGCATGTTTGGCATGTTGATCACCATTTCTATTACAGTAGTTTAATGCCAATACCATGGTGAAACTATGGTGATTATGGTGAGACCATAGTAAATTTACGATTAATATGATTGTAATACAAATAAAAATAAAAAGTATGTGTTTTATAGTTAAACAATGGTTAATATTCAAGCTACGCTGTCATTCTTCAGCAAGAATAACAAAATGAATGATGCACCGTGCACATGTTTAGACGTGTGTGTTTATTAGTCGCGAGCCTGACGGCACGTCAATACAAACTCATTTCAATCACGTTAACGGAGGAGTCGCTACTCAACGCTGCCGCATCAATCTGATGTCAACATCAGCTGACAGACGCTTTCTTTAAAACAAATACACGCACAGACTCTCCTGTTGAGCCGTGCTCTCGACTTCCTGTTTTCCTTCTCCGTGCCCCCTAAGGCCAACGTGCTGTGCATGCTGGGAAGCCCGAGTCTGCTGGCAAAAACACATGACAGTGTGTAGGCCTCCATCTGCTTGTGTAGCGCTCACTTAAGGCCTAATCAATCCCATGTGTCTCTGCTGCAGACTCACGGTGAGATGCATTCTGGGAGATGGACGATGCTTTCTGCATGTGTGGAAAATCTGAAAGCGTTCAGACCGGATGCTCAATAAAACACTCCACAGGGAGAAAACCACTGTCACGTAAAAGAGCCGGCGTCGGCACGCATGCACATGACACGGAGATGATAATACCGCACGAGAGCGAGGCATGATGGGACATGAGGATCAGCTGACGGCGTGTACCTGCGCCAGAGTCATTCTCATCACACTGACGGCCGACGGCTCAATGTCCACCAACCGCTGAACGGAACCGAGAGTCTGAGCCAGAGAGCAGCAGAGACGAGACGTACACACACACACACACACACACACACCACACACACATGCAGGTTAGAAGTGTTAGAAGACTGGAAAATGAGAGAGGAAAATGAGTTAGAAACAGTAGCAGTCAGAGAGAGATGCTCAGAAACGGCTACCAACCACTGAGGTTCTCTAAAACGAGACTAAAGGATAGAACAACAGTCAATAAAAGAAAGAAAGACAGAAAGAAAGAAAGAGAGAGACAGAGAGATTTTGAATGCTTCAGCCATAAAACCATACTGTTATTTACCATTTTCAGTCGACAATCATTCATTTATCAGTAGGGTTGTCAAAAGTTGAATCGTGATTAATCGCATCCAGAATAAATGTTGTGTCTACATAATATATATCTGTGTACCGTACGTATTAACATTGTGTTTATAAACACATACATGCATATATTTAAGAAAAATATAAAATTAATAAACGTTTATATGTAATTTAAGTTATTAGTAAATATGCATTTTACATCTAAAATTGTTATTAAATATATATATACGTGTATGTTCTTTTAATAAATACAAATTTAATATGCACAATACACGGACACATATTATGTAAACACAAACTTTTATTCTGGATGCAATTTATCGCGATTAATCCATTGACAGCCCTATTTATTAGTATAGTTTTTTTTTCGTTAATCATTTAAATAATTAGGTATAACACTATTAAAGAAATGGTTCACCCAAAAATGTCTACAAGACACAAAACCAATGAGATGAGAAGTTAAGGATGTCATCGTATCTTATTTAAGTGCTCTTGTGGGTTTGTTTTGGTGTCATATTTTCCTAAATAAGTTTAAAATATCGTTTTCTCACACGTATCGTTTAGCATTATGAGATAGTTTAAGTGGAAACATTCCCTAGTCTTCATGTCATTTCATACCTGTAAAAATGACTTTGTTCTGATGAACGCACAGAAAGATATTTGGAAGAATGTTAACAATTTTCTATTCTGGGACATCATTGAGTGCCATAGTAGGAACAATTAAATGAAATTTACCCCACTAGGAAATTTTCCTACTATGGTAGTGGATGAAGTCACAGAACTGAAAATGCCAAACATTCTTACAAATATCTTTCTTTGTGTTTCATAGAATAAAGAAATGTATATAGGTTTGAAACAACCCGAGGGTGAGTAAAGGATGACAGCATTTTCATTTTTGAATGAACTTGCCCTTTAATAACACACTTGAATCTTTTGGATTACTTTATACATACAATGTGACAAAATGTGTTTAAAAAAACTTGAAAGTCATAAGCCTCAGCGATGTCCTGTCATATCATGTCATTTTGGGTGAACTATCCTTTTAAGAAAGTGAGCTAAATAATTGAATAAATAGAAATATAAAATCAAATAAACGATGATCACATTTGAGCAGAATTGTGGCACAACGTCAAAAGAACGTTCAGAAAATTGGCTAAGCAGACGACAGAAGAGCATTTAAAGAAAGCAGGATGTTTTGTACATCAACATAGGAACAAGAAATTCTGTTCCCAGAGCCTCTCAGATGTGTCGCGCTAAAAATAGCTGACGATGAAATTAGTGAGGGATTTTTTTCGCCGCTCTTGTGCTGTATGCGTCGCTGACACTGTTAACAATGAATAAAATCTTCAACGTTTCAACACGATTTAAAAAGCAGAAAGAAAATCGGAGAAAAAACTAGCGCTGGCACACTAAATAACAAAACAAAACCAATTAATCCCAATCAACCAATAAATAGGATGTTAAGAAAGATGAAAACCAGAAGTGAATTTTATGACAATTCTGTTCATTCTAAAGAGACTGCATTTGTGTTGTTTTACAGCATGAGAAAAAAATGAGAACCTGCCGTCGGGCTCGGTCTCACACACCTGTGCCTCTGCCATTACAGAAAGAGAAGCTGTGCTTTTTAAACACATGTGTGATTCTCACCATATCGCTGTCACAGGGCTGGAACTGAAAGTCTTGTTCTTTGTGAAACACGGGGTTCTCTTGCAGAAACAGCTGCTGGTTAAAGTCCTGCATAACCTGCAGAGAAAAACACATCAGATCACATCTAAAGATAATGTAAGAGGTGCACATAACATCTATATACACACACAATACCTCATGTGAGTGGTATGTAAAATCAAGAGCCATTGGGCGGGTAGCATGCAGACAGATTTGTCAGCACATTCAAGACATGAAGTGTGTGTGTGTAGGGATTTCTTCACAGGGGAGATGATAATGAGGAACTGGCAGAGGGAATCTATTTCTGGGAATGGAGAGAGAGAGACTCACCCGGCTGGACTTCTCCAGGAGGAACTGGAAGGTGTTGTGGATGGCTTGAAATGCTTCCAATTCAGTACGACAAAAGGATACGAGATAATCCTTCACATGGTCGTACACGCTTCCCTCCAGACCCTAAAGACACACAGATCACAGATCTTATTTATACTAAATAGATGAGACGCGTGTGTGCTCAGATGTCACGGCATGATTGACCGATAGACTCTACTAGTGCATTGTGGGATATCGTGGCGCATTTTCAGCCGGCTGTAGGAAAGAGAAAGCATGAGATGTTTTCTTCGCAGACCTGCAATGAACAGACGCCCGTGCCGTTTACTCGTCCGGATCACAGCAGCTGCTGAGAAAGATCATCCAGTTCAGATTCCAGAGCCACAAAAACAAAAACCTCTGCCCTCTCTCTCTTCCTCCGTGTTCTGGAGTACTGGGAAGGAATGCATTCTGGAAACAGACTTTGATTTGTGTGACTGTTTGCTGTGGGAGGACTGGAAATGCCACAGAGGCCTGACAGCGCACACAGGAGTCTGGTTTGAGCGTGGACACGCCGGGTTACGGCAGGTGCCAGCGCTCTCAGGATACACAGACTCAGGCTGAGAGAGGGAGAGAAAGACTGACCCGTTACGTGCATGCTTCCTTTTGATAGGGTCCCGAGCACCTCCACCCGCCAGACTGAGATCCGGTAACGTTTGTGTGTGCGCGCGAGCCGTGAACGGAGCGGAGTGCGGGGTTCATATAAGACCGGCACACTGTGGAATGATTTGTCTTTCAAAGGTGCGAGAGATCTTACACTTCCAGGTTTTGTCATGACTGTGCGCGCACACACACACTTTAAATATATTCCCACAGGATCATTCATGTGTCCGGGGGTTATAAGAACACCCGGATGGACAAGAAAACTTTGTGCTCTCTCTCCTTCTCTCTCTCACACAAACATAAAACAAAACCAACAACACCATCAGCTGAACAAACATGTTGGCTGTATAATAAATACCTCACTTTACACTTAAATGCCTCACACAGAGAATTAATGAACCTCAACACACACACACAACACAGACGCACAAACAACGTCCACAATGTTTTTCCAAGAATTAATATAAACTTGTGATGCACATTACTGCTGTCTGTTAGTTATACATAGAAGCTGTTGTTATGGAAGGAACCCTTTCATTTACTCTTTCATATATTTATAAATTTCAGAGAAAGATATTTGGAAGAATGCTTGTTATCAAACAGTTCGTGGCCACCATTGACTACCATAGTATGAAAAATGAGAATGGTGCTTTCCTACATTTTCCAAAATATTTTTTTTTTGTGTTCAACAGAACAAAGAAATGTATAAAGACATTTTTCCTACTTTGGTAGTTAGAAAAAAACGTAAGTACACAGTCATTTGTTTCATTTTTGGGTGTTCCGAAGGTATTTTTATACATGTGACAAAAAACACATGCCAGACTAAACTTGCTATATACTGCAAACAGTTTATGCGCACTTTGACATTTATGAATCTGTCAGATGCCTTTTTTCCAGAAGCAAATAAAAGTGCATTAAAGCTACAAATCCTATACTTTTCTTTATATGTTTATCATAAATAAAGTCTTAAGAACACAAGGGGGGTTCGTGGGTGAATAGTCCTTTAAGGAAGGAAGGTAGGTTGTGTGTGTGTGTGCGTGTCGTCAGTAAATGTAAACTTTCTATAAAAACCCAAAGCAGAAGAATGACACAATAGTGTTCTCATAGAGCTGCTTCACAAACAAAAACAGGACTGAGAGCTCATAACACACTCAAACACGCATCTAAGAAGCACATGATGTTCTCA
>CM056461.1:1900350-1967850 GCA_029783895.1 Triplophysa bombifrons
TAGCTTTGAATAGAATGAGGTGTTTCCTGCAGGGGGCTTGTTCATCCGCCAGCGAGATGCATATTTAATGAAGGCATCTGGACGAATGACACTGCCAGGGCTGCGGACACGCAGTTCACGATGCCGCCCCTTTGATCTGGGAGACAAATGCTACAGCTTTTCACATCAACTGCATGAGGGATACGGATGCCAACTAGTCGGTTCTGTTGAAGCTCGGACATTTCCTCGTCATTACAAACCTGTAGGACTTAATTTCTTCTGCAGAACACCAAAGAAGATATTTTGAAGAATGTCGGTCACCGGACTACATTGAACTCCATTGACTTCCATGGTATGAACACAAAACCACGGAGACATTTCTCGAAATATCTTCTTCCATGTTCCACTGAAGGGTGGTCCAGTAGTCGTCCGACAGCCCATCCATTCGTGGTTGTTTTTGAACTGGGTTATGGTGACGTAACGCCCCAGAATGGCACATTCCCGGAGAGGAGCTTACTTGGACTCAATGTCAGCCTTCTCTCGCACGGCCTGGGCCATCTGCTCCAACTCAAAGTATTTCTTTTTGGACTTGGCCAGATCTTTCACAGAGTCCTGGAGTTCCGCCTGGATTCGGCCCAGCTGCTCAATACACTGCGGGCGGAGAGGACAAAGAAAGCACCGGTTAGTAACAGAGCAGGACACAGGAGAACACGCTTTCACACGGAGAGCTCGATGTACCTTCTTCAGCTGCTGCTCTTTGTAGAAACGAACGGTTTTGGCCGGCTCCGAAATCTCGTTCTTGTAGTTCTCGCAGACGTTGAGCCGCGATTGGGTCACCTGCACGGTGCCCTCCAGATACGCTCTCCACACTCCATACACATTCCTACGGCAGAAGAAACATTCTTTAGGGTTTATTCGGCTTTTGTAACCGTGAACATTGTACATCTCTGATAAAAAACATGATGACTGCTTATATGCCTGTTTAAAACAATATGATGTGATTCCTTCGGATTTGAATGAGTAATTCTGTTCTCAAGGCAAAGGTTGGGCTCACATGGTCAGTTGTGATCATTTATTAATGAAGGATGAAGATCATCTTTCACACTTCCAAGATGTTTAAGGGGTACCACTGAAATATTAGGAAAACTTATAGAATTTTTGGCCGTCGTTATAGAGCAAGTTTACACAATTTTCAGTGGTTGTTTTGTGATAGTGATGTTCTTTTACACATGTGGTTTATTGTGACAGACAAGCCGTCATTGTGTACAGTAACGGAGCGAGTTACAACTTGCAAGTTGGTGTGCCTGGTGGAAAAATGTCAGTCATAAAACATAAAAAAAACATTCTTTGTGATCATGTTCTAAACTTGTGGAGGAGGATCATGAGTGAAATCACCTGTAGTCGGTTCTCTGGTCGTCTGGTTTGATACCGGGCCAATCCCTCTTCAAATACTGACTCGCCAACTTCTGCAGGGCCTGAAAAACATTAAGACAGAAAACTGTGTCAGAAACCAGACTGCATTCCTCGTCTTATGCTGCTTCACATTCAACATTCTGTCCTAATATTATGCATGTCAAGAAATAACCAGATGGTACTGATATTTTTCAAATCATGTGAAAGAAAGAAGTTGATGCTTATGGTTCTCATGTGTGTCTTTACTTTATACACACTTCAGGTTCCTAGTATAAGTATGCAAACAAAGCTTTGTTGTCTTGTCTTGTTTTGTGTATTTAAAAAACAACAAAAGCAAAACCCAAATTCAACTTGCACACAAACACAAGGTCAGTGATGCACGGGCACAAACACAGGCACACACACACAAGCACGCGCACCCACACACACACACACACACACACACACACACACACACACACACGCACACACACGCACACACACTAGGTAACACAAACGTGTTAATAACACATACCCACAATTATTACACACACACACACATTTAATGACACACATACACATTCAGTAAGATACACACATTAGGTAACAAACACAAACACAAAATAATCCAGCAACAAATGCACACTTCCAGTGACACACAGATGATCACTGTCACGCTCACACAGACACACACACGCACGTTTGCTGTTGGCATGAAGAAAGGATTGTGAAGGATGAAATTGTAAGGTCTCTGTTAAAAATAATAGTTCCACAACTAGACACACAGCAGACTCACTTCCTAACTGTTGATTAAAGTAAAACTCCTCATTAACTGACTACCATTTTGTTCTAAACCGAAAATGTCTTCTTTCGCGTTCCATGAATGAGGGCACACAGGATTGCAACAACATGAGGGTGAGGAACCGGAGAGAGAACTGTCATTTTCGGGTGAATTACTCCTTTAAAAACTCACATCCGTCTACCACCATAGCGTTAACCAAAGCGAGAAAGTGCTAGTGAGTTTGATCAGCCAATGACTTTCAGTTCCGTCCGTCCACACCTGCACGATTCCCACAAAGCAAACAACAGCTCAAAGGCGCTTGCTGCGAGCACAGAGCATCTACAGTGTGTATGCGGATGAAAGCAGCAGGAAATGAGACAGAAGAATGAGCTCGTTCTTCTCAACGGTGCGGAGTTACAGACACGGGCCTGTTTCAGCTGACTTGACGTCTTCCACTGCATCATTCTCTCCACGTGGATTATACTAAACACCGCTTACACAAAATTACATAAAGATAGAAATGTAACTAATAAACTATATAAAATATTGATGTGCTGTAGACCAAAGTATGAGGCTAGTTGTTTACTTCTGGAAACACACAGTGTAGCGGCCACAGGGTCCACAGGGTAAAAAAAGGCAAACTTAAGCGTGTCAGGGAATATGGGTTTTATTTTATTACACGAAAATGCATAGAAAAACAAAAGCAGTTATAAGAATTATTTATATCTTTTTTATATTCCTCTTGTTTTTACTACAGCACTCATTCTGCTGGCTCTTGACAAGTATTTATTTGTCAAACCTAATCAACATCATCTGAAAACTAAACTTCCCGTTTACGACAAGAATGCATCATTTTGATAATATTATCTTTGTATTATTTAATATTAACAAGAATGCATCATTAAACATATAAACTTTGATAATATGTTTGAATAAAGGACGATATGCCAAAAATGGACATCACCCTGCACAACTGTGGATGTGCAGGTAAAAAAGGTAACCACTTAAAAACCTACACCCTTCCCAGAAGGACATGCATGATGTAGACAGCACCGCTCTTCTTTTTTTAGACGCAACTGAGGTGTGAATGTGATGAATTGCCAGACAAACTGGACCGCACTATAAATTAATTCAGAGTCAATCACAAAAGTTAATGGCCACTAATGGCATTGTTAAAAAAAACGTTCCACGTTCACACAAAATAAGACTAATTTCCCACCTCATAACATAGTTACATTGTTTCCTGTGAAATCGTGTGATACATTCTCTTATGAACCTGCGGTCACAAACAAGCTTCTCTGTTTCCTCCATCTTAATGAGAGTCTGCACATTTGTGTTGTGTCTACTGAAGCGCAGAAGTTAATTCAAGACTTCCTCAGTCAATCTCAGGTAATTACAGGCAGCCACACCATCTCTTCACCATAAATACCTGGAGGAGGGGTTGTCATGACAACTGGAGCGATCTTCCTGTGAGGTCTAGGGAGATAACATGGATCCGTTTCGAACATATGTTCTTATAATATATTATACAAGAAGTAGCAGCGGTGTTTTCCCAGAGAAAACAGAACTCGTGAATATGTTGGGAACTGTGTTAAAAAGACCATTATTGGGCATAGGTGTGGTAGCAAAAAGCACACAGGAAGCCCCCTCCGCTACACAAAAACACTCACTTCCTGTTCGCTCGTGAGAGCAGGCAGAGGTTGGAGTGGTCGTCCCAACAGCAGGATATCCGGAGCAGACAAAACAGAGCGAGAGAATAAAAAAGTGTGAAAGAAAGTCTCTTTCCTGCACTACTCAGTGCTAAAATAACCAATGAGTCAGTTCAGCGGCTACACCGCAAGACAAAACACTGCAGACGAGTCTTAAAATAAGAAAATAAGATGTGAAACTTTACAAAACATGCTGAAAATAAATAGCAGATTGTTTGCAAGCAAAACTCAATCTAATTTATTGACAAGACAAGACAAGCATTTTCCAAAGGCATCTTTCAAACTCAACAAACCGAAACAGCATCTTGACATCTGAAGTTTCAATTTGAAGCCATTTAAAGGGACAGTTCTCCCAATAATAAAAATCCTCTCAATTATTTGTAAACTTGTAAGTGACTCTTTCTTCAGTGGAACCCCAATAAGATATCTTGAGAAATGTGTGGTATTGGGTTCTTGTATTGGAAGTCTGTGTTGTTTGGTTGGCAACATTCTTCAAAATATCTTCTTTTGTGTTGTGCAGAAGAAAGTCACACAGATTTGGAACGACATAATGGTGAATGAATGTTGAAGAATTTAACTTTTTGCGTGAACTGTCCCTTTAAGAGACACTTGTGCACCACAGCACACTGTTCAACATTGCGGTTGCGTGTGATACAGAAAGTTTTTTCTACTCTTGATATTTGAAGTTAAGGTTTTGTTCAAATTTAAAAAGACGTATTCAACTTTGATGTGTCAAACACAGTTGTTGCAACCGTGGAGGAGATCACAAGTCATACAGAAAGAGGTATGCTTTTCAATGTCTATGTAATTGAACTTAAAATTTTCATCAGAAGACGGCTAAAATGGACAAAAAGGGAAAAAAAACAGAGTAACAAGTGATACAACAAGAGAAGACCCTAGAAAACAGATAACCGTCACGGGGGCTTTAAAGAAGGGTGAGGTTGTAAAAAGAAGGGTGTAGGGTGAACTGTTGGACAGGGGAAAAACCCAGATGACCGTTAGAATAATGGAAAGAGAGACTTGAGGTGTTTACAAGGAAAAACCCACGAGCAAAGTGCAAAAAATCGACATCACAAAGACAGGAAACCGAAACTTAAAAATCACAAAACAAGCTAAATAAACAGACGAGACCCCTGGGCCGAGACATGTGTTCCTCCGGAGGGTCCGTCGTGTTCTGTGTTTGTGTTGCACGCTTTGGCATGACGTTTGAGTCTTCATTCCGCACAGGCTGTTCTTTGTGCGTTCCTCTATTGTTGCGGTCAGTTTCCAGAACCGGCCTGACCTGGCCAGTCCCCTCTCCGGGGGACAATAGGGGTATTGAGTGGGCACTGAACTGCCTTTGAGCTCTGATAAAGCGCCGTTTGCCCTCTTTGCTTTTCCGCCAACGGACAGATCTGGCCTCCTATGTTTTAGTGAAGTACGAGTTCATTCAACGAGGGACGGCGTGCCCTCATTCTCCACGCTTCTGGACCGAGAGGTGAGGGGGCTTTCAGTCGGTTCTGGCCTGGCACTGACCGACAGACGGAGCGGCTTGGCACACGGCAAATAGCAGAGTGGCAAGTGTGGAGGAAAACGATTAATGTGCCGTGTGAAGTTTGACTGACTCTAAACGACTGAACAGACCTCTGGGACTGTAAAGCTTTGTTAATTTTTAACAGCCAACGGTCTATTGTTGAACTTTTTAACGTTTTCTAAGGCACTGGGATCCAGTCCAAAAGCACATGGCCTTTATGCTGTAACAAGAACAGAAATGAAAAAAAACACAAGAGTAACAGGTATTACTTAAATATATATTACAAAAAATATGAGTCTCATTAAGATAAATGGGCAATAAAAATAGGAAATTGTATTTTAAGGACCATAAAGGTCCTTTTGGCATTATGAAATTTCGCAAAATCCTCATTGCCATAATGCGTCTGGTCTTTTTTGTACTCTTATATTAACAGTAAAGCACAACAGCAAATAATATTCCTACAGTTTCTTTGACATTACAGTAATACGTTTTTTTTAACCTGTGGCAGTTCCTTAATCACATGCAGAATTAAAGACATAATATATGTCAGTGAGCTGTGCACATTCATTTAGTATTTTTAAACACAAACATGTAAATATTTAAGAAAAATATAAAATGTTTACATACGATTTAAATTATACATAACTAGTATTAATTATATTTCCTAAATATATTTTATTCTGGATTTGATTAATCGTTGAACAGCCCTAATTTAACCTAATGTGACATTGCAAACGTTTAAGGTCCTAATATATAGGCTTTACTCTAAAACAGGCCTTTGGTTTGGGACACAAGCATGCAAGTCTCCTGTTTAACACAAAACATCACCTCGACAAACTAAACTTAAGGGAGAATAAAGAAAAAAAAGAAATCGTCCAGTTTTAGATTTCGATGCACTATGACATCTGAGGATGTGATAACATCAACAGAAAGTTCAACCTCCATGTTTTAGGTTCATCGAGCTCCATCACAGGTTTCGTTATTTAAGAAATTAATTGGTTTCATTTCCTTAAAACTAAAACTATAACTGTGAGGAAAAGCATGAAATTTGAGAGCAGAAATAATTCTACCCTGTAAAATACAGTAAAGTGTAGTGCTGGGTACAAGGGTAGACTTAAGTAATATATAATACAAATAAATTATCGAATTCACTCGATTATGTATGTTACTGTGATGTAAGATAGCTCAGTTATGTAACGTTTTGGTGCAGGTTGAGGGCATAAATGAGACTGTTGACATGAAGAGAAGAGAATTGATGGTGTTTCCGGCCAATGTTTTCAACAAGACAATTCCCAATGTGTTCAGATTCACTTCAAAGCACTTCTAATGGGCTGCAGTCTGACATCTCATGCACTACATATGCTTTGTGTTGGACTGAAAGGAACATGCTTAGGGTAAGACGGTCATTTGTGCCCCGGGCTTCTTGCCTGCCATATGTTGAGAGTTCCTCTCATATTCCTCATGAAAGGAAATACATGGCGAGCTATTTTCTCCTGCTTTCACTACGAGATGAAAAAAGAGACAGCTCTGAGGTCTGTCCAATGAGAGTCTAGACTGCGAGGTATCTTTCTGAATTAGTTTAAATAAATATTTGTCAAAAATGAGAAAGATGCAAATGGTACTGGAGAGAGAATATAAATAAATTATATACAACCACATTCTATAAAGAAAATGTGCTTTGCATGTTAAACCATGACAGCACTTGTGTGTAGTTCCCAGGGCATTTATAGCAGTTGCTAAGGAGTTGTTAGGGTGTTCCGCTTGATGTTTAAAAACCTCATGCGTCTTAAAACTGATCAAGGGCCTGACGTATAGACGGGTTCAGCGGCAACGAAATAAACATATGTTACGTGGCCCAAACTTAACTTACAGTAGACCTCTGCAAAGAATCAATAACTGTGGACTGATTTTAATTTCATTCAATACAATTTATATACAATTAAATATGAATATAAATTAATACTAATTTGTTAATAAATATAGATGACATAAATGTTTAATATTATAACCAAACACAAGTTCACTTCGGGTCAGGCACGTGCGACTGATGAAACACTGATGAAACACTGATGAAATGTGGGTAACCTTAGGCAATTTTCAAAACAGACGTTGGGATTTATCAGAAATAAACTTGTGGAGTCTATTTCTTATTACATCAAGTTGGTGTTCGTTTGTTTTAACAATTGAACAATACAGAAAACAAGACTAAAATAACAGGTGCAAGAGGCCTCAAGATGGAGTATAGATGAAGGGTTCAGAAAACAGACCCAGGGGGCGGTGTCAAAGCCAAATTCATCTCCTCTATATACCACTCACAAAACCTCATCTGACAGCCACGGTCTGGACACAGCGCAACACTGACCAAGCATTTGATCCCCCCTTCACCCTGCGACCTCTGACCTTTCGGCCCACATTTTTTATGACCCTTCTGAGAGATCCAGACCACAGACACGTCCTCCAGCAAAGCGCTGGCACACGCACAACAATTTCACTGGATTACTGGTAGGGATTGGAGTTTCGTTTCCATTTGGCGAGTCCCTGTACAATCTTCCAAAATCTCAAAATTACCACTCGCTAAATGAACACTAGTAACGTTCGCGAGACCACACACGTCTAACATTATTTGAAGCCTCCAGCGAGTTCCCACACGTCGGTCCGTTGGAAGCGATCCGTCCTCGGGGCCAGCGTGCCACGTTATCAGGGTTTTGATGGAGACGTGGTGCATTAAAACACGATAAACATGTGCCAGCCGTCGCTCACAAAGGAGTATAAGAATTGATTCTGGCTATTTTACGCTTCGTCACTCTGATTAATACAGTAGAGATGATCGGATGAGGTGAACGTGTGTTGCGTTAAAGAATATTCCTATGGAGGGAGAGACGGATGACGAGTCCTTCAACTGTACGGGAACGCCTGGGAAAGATGCGGATATAGACGTCTGGGCTTGGAATGACCTGACGCAAGCCCCTCCTAGTCACAAAAAAACTAAACAAAACGTGCACCATCGCTGACCCCGACCCCGACCCCTAACCTATCACCTTGGCCGGCATCACTATGGCAACAACCTCTTTCCCGCGATGTGGAAACCTTTTCTCGACATCACCTCTCCATCAATGGCCGCTTCCCACAAAAAACATTGAAAAGGCTTTTGATTCGTCTGAAATAAACAGATGATGCTGTACGCTTGACTCATCTCTGTACCTGAGAGACTGTCTGGCTGCACTGGGGTTACTGTTTTCACAAGCTATGAAGGAGCTATAAACAGATTTGTGCGCACAGACATATACAAACATCAAAACACAAACACGATTAAAAACATCCATACATATCAGTATCAAGGTGACAAGGCATCCAAACAAACAGAAAAAGATCGCACAATTTATTTGCACTTTATAAAAACTCAATCTTTCTTATACTGAGACTTAAACTTCTCTGGTCCAATCGGTCCCACCCCGACTGTGATTGATGGTCTCATCAGGAGGAGACGGGCCTCACAAGGTTTGGGCTTGACCCCAAATGATGACATCATCTCTTCTTATGCCTTTTGCATGAGTTCGGCCACAACACCAGTCCTGTTCTTATTTGTGAAAGTAAGTCTGACTGAAACTCCCTTTATTTTCCTCTTTTTTCACAGTGCTGCCATGCACAAAAACATTTAAAAGCTTAAAACGTAATGGACAAACGTTCTTAACAAACCCAGATATACGATTGAGGGAAAATATTATTTTAAACTTACATTTTTACATGTAAAATGTGCCTCTGAGTAGCTGATACAGAAAAAGGTGTCCTGAGAAATCACATTATGTCTGTGACACGACTCCACGAGACCCTTGACAGCTCTGTCAAAGAAATTGGTCAGAACACCTTTAACAACTGAATTATTTGCATTAATACTTTTTTCAAGGAAAAAAGAGACCACCATTCACAGAACGTCTATGAAAAGTACTGTGGCATTAGTTTAACATAAACACAAAATCCATTCCAGTCAAAACAGAGAAGATCACAATACATCAACCTTTCAACCAAAACACTAAAAAATAAGAATGACAAAATAACATGTGACCCAGATATCAACACCAGACTCCCATCTCAACCTGAAATATTGCAGTCGCCCAAATAAAATAAATAAATAATAAATAGCAAAAATAAAATAATTCCAAATATCTCTTACTAACACACAAATGGCATTTATCTGTCCAATCAAATCATATTTAATCATTTTATTCATTAGCATGTGGATGTGGCTGGTTTGGTCTACAAAGAAGCGATTGATTTGCTCTGGACAGGTGGCCGAGCCGACCAGTGGTGGCTGCCCCTCTCACCGAGAGCCCGCCCACAATGCCGCTAAAGACGATTATGCAAATAGAAGACCTTTCCCGGAGACATTCCCAGGAAGGGGAGAGCGAGAGGGAGGGGGAGCAAAGGAACGCGTGTGCGCTGGGGGGGGAGCTGCACTGCGGACGTCGGGCCGATTGTGTCTCGCCTGGTGAGATGGATGAAAAAGGCTGTCTGAGAAATTTGTGAATCTGCAGATGGGTTACAGCCGTTCCCAAGACATGAGCCGAAAGAGAGAGAGTTATTGACACTACGATTACAGCTGACAGCCCCCTGTCACAATACAACTGAGAATATCGGGAGTGAAGAGAAAAATGTAAAAGCTTTAATTACAGCCAAACGCATCCGTGGGGATATGAGGGATTATGGGAAAGGAGAGAGAGAGAGAGATTAACAGAATAGAGAGAACATTGAGAGAGACGGATTGAAAAAGAGATGGAAAGAATACAGCATTAAAAGGGCAACTGACCTGCCTAACAAGACAGCCTCATTTCAAGGCATTACATCCCGAGCGCTATTTCAAGTTTAACAGCTTATAATGCCATGACAACACATTATTTTCTGCCAAATGCTAAGAGAACATATTGCGCTTTAAACATGCCAATATCAAACTTGCAGAGCCCTATCAGAATAAAAACATGAATCGAGTTTACATATCATTTAGTTGTTCGTGATAGTGAAAGTTTAAGAACAATGACTTTTCAATGATTTCCCTATAGAGATTTTACACTAAGTACTTGATTTGTCTGTTTGCTCATGTATTTACAAGAGCTAACTGTAAACTATGCAAGACTGTAAACATTTTCGCTTTTAAAATGTACAATAGCCAGCCAAGTTTAAATTAAAGCTTTCATTTGGATGTTTACTCTGATGTACTGTGACTACTCAAACTGAAACTCACACTAAAATATATAAAAGCTAAACAGAAATGTGTTCACATGATAAAAACTAATCTAAAACTAAAAAATCTATAGTGAAACTAACTTAAACTAAACTGAAATTTGTAGAAAATGTGAAAACGATATTAAAAAGGCAAAACTAAAATAACTCGAGAAACGAGACGGGTGTTCACTAACAGAGTATGGCACTCTTCTCTATTTACAAAGCAATGGATCACCGACCGTAATATCTAATGTCATCGGATGCACGCACGCCTACCTACGCTCATTGCTGCTCGATTGGCCGCTCGCTCTCTCTTTCCTTTGTTTGCTCGTGTCTCTCCATCACGCTGTTTGCACGTTTAGTTCGTCTCAATTGAGTGACTTTATAATTCTGTTACCGAAGGGTTTGGATGTGCATGCAAACTCGAAACGAATGTTTGTGAAAGCTTTGTGTGACGGGACAAGATTAGTTTGTTTATTAGTTAGAATAGATTAAGTGGCGTAACCGTGCCGGTGTTTTGTTTAGCATTCTTTCTCAAGATTAGTATTTGGATTGGTAGGAGTTTTGTTTCTTTTTATTATTCTACTTTCTTTGCTTTTGCACGGCTCGTTTGTCCTCCACTTATTCTTTTGTATTCTTTCTTTTACAAGATTATTGTGTACATGTATTCTGAATATTTATCTATCTTTATCTCAGATTTATTTTTATTAATATTCTGGAGCAACTGGTGTTAACTTTAAGCGGTGACACATTTTAACAACCATTGAGTTTTTCTTTAAAATATTTATTGATGTTAGCCTTTTAAAGAGTGAACGTAACACACGTACACATGTAATCGTGTAGTTTATCTCAACAGTTTCATAAGGCCTGAGGGCGAATAACTTTCATAAAAAATATTTGTGGTTATGTCACACCATCAAGTGTTTGCCACTGACATCAGTATTACTAAGAGGTCCTCTTCACATCGAAGCGGCCTGTATGAATGAATAACTGTCCTGACAATCACTAAAGTAAATATCAAACACCATAAAAAACATGGGTCACATCCCGACCGGAAAACTGATGAAATGGCCTTCAGTGTAAAGCAAACCGGCCAAATGTCACCATATAACATTTATTAGTCTATTAAAATTCTAGATCTTATCCTATAAGACATTTAAAGACTCGTAGTGTCATAATGTCACAATCAACCGCAAAGTTATAATATTTCAGCTGACACATGAAGCTGATATGATAGAGGCGAAAGGACAAAAGTCTCATTTGCCGATGGCTGACAGACATCACAATGTCGATCAGGTATTGCGATTCCCCCCCCCGCAAAGTATAATCCGCGCACCACCTTCATGACGTCATTTTCATCATCATGATGTCTGCGATCATCATGATGTAGACCAATTTCCCATCTCGAGCTGGTATACATTTGATGCCACCGAAGTCATCGTCCATTGTGACAACATCCAATGCCAACATGGTAGACATCACCTAACCTTAGTATGAAGAGACACAACACAAAGTGATGCGAGGGCTGTTGCCAAGGGCCTATGCTGTTGCTAGGGTGCTCTGGAAGTGAATTGCCAGGTGGCTGCTTACTATTCCAATCTACCTGCAGTGCACATCTCTTCTCAACAAGCCTTATGATTGCCAGATAATGAGAGAGAGAGAGAGAGAGAGAGAGAGAGAGAGAGAGAGAGAGAGAGAGAGAGAGAGAGAGAGAGAGAGAGAGAGAGAGAGAGAGAGAGAGAGAGAGAGAGAGAGAGAGAGAGAGAGAGAGAGAGAGAGAGAGAGAGAGAGAGAGAGAGATCCGTCTCCCGACTCAGAGCAGTGATGCTGGACGCCTCATCGAGTCAATCTGAGCAACGAGGACACACAGGATAGACCGACTCAAAGCCACGCCCCCCGCTTGCCCCCTCCACTTCAAAAACAAGAGTTCCTCTGTTCGCCCGGTCCGGGCTGTAAAACAATGTTTATTTGTGTGGACAGCTGCACAGCGCGGCGAGCTCATCTGCAGGCCGCGAGTAGGTCGGCGTGCCAAGTCCGATGAAGAATAAAAGACTGGAGCGTGTTTGAGAAAAGCCTCACGGACCGGATGGGATGCCTCTCATCTACGTTTACCCGCAGCTGTTTTTTTATTGATAAAGCGAGGTTTTCATTGCATGCCGGGGCGAGCGGTATCCTAGCTGAGCAAACGGGCATAATGGAATGAGGTGTTTTGACCGAGCGTGACTGACATGGTCACCATGGCAACCTGAGATGTAGCCGTTTGGCAGAGATCACTGAGCTCAGCCCCTTCACCTGGCATCTGCTGGTATTGACTGCAAGCGTTCGGCACGACAAACTAGTAACAAAAAGTAGCTATTAATCTTAAATATGAGGGAATATCATTGGTGTTAGGATTTAAGAAGGATTACTGTTTTTAAGAAGGATTTTTTTAAGGGGGCGATGGATTATCGGAAGTACATTCAGTTTAAAATCCACACTAAACTTTCAAGAAACAAACACCATTGATGAATACAATACACAGTTAAATGAATGACAAAAACACCATAAAAATCTACGTGCCCAATCATTAACCAGACAAAAATCATTCGTCATGTGGAGACGCTCAGTTATGAAATACAATATAAAGGGTCACATCATACACGGAGCGGTAAGCAAAGGTTTCTAATCTTGTCAAACAAACGCTTGGGATCAAAGTTCAAAGTTCCATATGAATTTACATTCTTTAATACTCTCTAGCTGATCTGTTCTTTGCGTATTTGTAGGACGGCCAAGGAAAATGGTTTTCAAATCTCAATTTAATTGCATCCTAAATCCTTCAAACTGTTTGTCACAAATGGCCAAATACTCAGATGGGCTTCCATGTGTCATACATTTGGTGTGTTTTTATTAAGACCATGTGGTGCTTGTGTTTATAGCTTTATTATGTGTGTCATGAACTGGGCCTCTCACACACACACACAGACAAACACAAAAGAAATGAATGTGCGTGCACACACAGAATATTCGCTCTTAATCCATGGGTTTATAATCTGTGCTTTATAATCTCTTTTTGCGCTGCAGAGTTTGCGTGCCATCGGTCAGACATCATCCTTTCGTGTCTTTCCATTTCAGCAGTGCTGGTGAGGTGGAGGGAGAACCAACCGTGACTGCCGACTATCAGATGAGCATGTGTACATTCACGTGTGTGAAGTTATCATCACAGCCAAATGATTAAACCCACAAACACACCATCATGTGTCTTTCTTTATTATCTGGTTTCTTCTCAATTTCCTGGGGTTCAGCGGTTAAATATATGGCCTGGTAACCAAAAGGTCAGGTAAACAAGAACTACAATCACTGTTATTGCTATTCATATTTCAGATTAAAGTATTTTTTGAATCAATAACCAAGTTGTGAACTTTGACATCAATGACCATGAATGGCACCAAAAAACATGTAAGACACAAATTCACATCGAAAAAGGGACCAGTCATTTCTAGGCATGTGAATATCATTTTCAAATGGGCTCTTATGGCTCTCAATATATCCTACCAAGCCAAGCACCCAACAATCAAAAAAAAAAAGCTTAGTAACATACTAAAAATATTCATCTCATCTATGCCCTGGCAACCCTGACACAGCAAGTTTTAATCTATTTTCATTTATATCTCTGAATTCGTTTAAGTTTCAGAATAATGCACAGATCAATAAAACCATAAGAAACTGCTTACTCTTAATCTTATTCTTAATTCGTATTCTTAATCTACTTCTAATAAAACCCTGAGAATCCAAAAAGCATACAATAGTCTAACATTACAAGTTAAATCAACTTTTAAACTGCCAAAACAATATGTCACCAAAATGTGGAATTATGTCTGATATTCAACTAAAAAATAAAATAAATAGAACTGAACTGAATGTTATGGGCTGACCATCTAGGAAGCACAAATCCATGACAACACCCCCCAACAAAGAAGTCCAACAACTCAATGCAACTTTTGTGTTGACTAGCTGTGTTTAACATGTCTACAGGCATGTCAATAACATGACACAAGCAAGCCTGTAATCGTGTGCACTGTGCAGTGACGCTCAGCTTTGCTTGGCACAAACATATACATTCCAAACCTCAAAGGCAACTGAAGTTTCGAACATTTGTCGTTCTGGCCAAATGTTTGCTTTGCTGCTCCGGGTTCACAGTAATTACATGAATTCAATCATCTGTTAAAAAGTTTTCCTTCTTAAAAGTCATTGGCTCATTGATGCCGTCACACCCTCATCCCTACGGCAACATTACTTAACATTTTCTCAAAGCTAAGACGATCAACGCAGATATAAAAAGAGAAATTGATTTCCAGTGTTCCTATTATAGCAATAAACTAAGACAGCATGGATTTTCTGTTGTCGTGATGGTTCCCTGAAGAGGAATGAATGCTTGAAACAGAAACCAATAACCATGTCAACAGGGCCATAATCTGCCATTTACACCTCAGTGAAAAGATGTAAAACACACACACAAAAACAAAAACAACATCATCATCATCATGACCATTATCGCACACATCATAATCTCACCTGTGCGTAATCTCTCTCCAGTGTGGCCTTTTTCTGGCTGTATGTTCTGCAAACAGACACAAGAATATATGGATCAGGAACAAGGAAAGAATTATCATTTTCAATTCAATTCAATCAATTGTGTTTATATAGCGCTTTTCACAATTTGGATTGTTCCAACGCAGTTTTACAGGAGAAAAACAGAAAAACACAGAAATGTAAAACACACTATAGTACGTGGTGTTTATAGAACAAGTAAGATCATTCTAGTAAATAATATCTAATAAAATCTAATAAATGCAGTCTCCCTGTGAGCAAGCCAGCCAACAATGCCCTGTGGCGAGGAACCCAAACTCCAATGATAAATAAATGGAGCAAAAACGACCTCAGGAGCAACCTGACTCAGCAGGAAGGGCCAGATCTCCTCTGACGTGTCACAGCTGCACTCAGTCACTTAGATTAAAAGTTACTGCGTAAATGAAGAATAGGGAGAGTTTATTAGTTGTGATTTAGGAAGTTTCATTTGTTGAAACTGTTTGGATCATATTTCATATTTGGATGAACTGCTCTTTAAAGATATTCAATGCAGTGGTTCTCAAACTGGGGGCCCCAAGACGGTTCCAGGAGGCCACAGTATTGGTGTCCTTTATGAAATTTAGAAATTTACACTAGACTTTATTTAATCAAAGATCGGGAAAATAAGTCCACCTACCGAAGAAATTTATGTTCCAGCATTGTATGACTGAAAATACTTTTTGGTCCATTTAAAATTAAGTTTAAGATAAAAAGTTTTTATTTGCGGGGGCCACAAAGCGAAGCACTCTATACAACGGGGGCCGTACAATGAAAAAGTTTGAGAACCACTGATTCAATGCGTTCACACTTATTCTGTAAGCAGACAAGATACAAATAAGGAATGTCACAATCATTCACATAAGCTTAAGAGTACAAAAGTAGAAAAAGAAGGAGAGATTGTCTAAAGACACTGTTTCTTTAAAGGTAAACCCATCATTGACACTTGTGCACTGGCATCATGATGAAAATGGCCTCCGGGGGAGAAGTGCATCTTTACATACAGCGGTGAGGGTTTGTAACATCGTCTCTGGTGTGACTGGTTTGGTTTGCGAGCCAGAGGGCAGCAGGCGTTCAGACGGTTTTGGAATCGTCTCTCTCTCACTCTCTTTCTTTCACTGTTTATGGATTGTGTTACAAATAAATGGAGTCTGAGTCAAGCAGATCAAAGACAGCAAAGTTACTGTTTTGTTTTTCTCTCTCTGCTGACTGAAACTCTCTCCACTTCCCATAATCCAACGCAGGACCTTCTGTTTTCAATTTATCTCGCTGCGTGTGCCTGAAAGTGTCATGTAATGCAGAAGGAATGTTACAGAGTTCTCCATCAATTCCCACCATATGTAAGCGTGGACTCCATGACACTGCTTTTATGCAAGACAGGAATTTCCGCAGCCCCTCCATGCAGAAATACTCCCAAATATGCAGGAACCACACAACCCCTTTGCGGTCCACAGCCAGCGTCTTATCAAAACACAGCCGGCTGCTGACATACTAGAGCCACAGTTCACGAGGAAAGAGGTTTTGTGTGGTATGTCACATACGCTTGCTCATCATTTTTCACTTACAGAAGCTCTATTGAGCACTAAACACAGGTAAAGAGTTTCATCAGAGGTCAAGGCTTATGAAAAGTGCTGTAGACGTCCCTCTGTCTGGGGCAAAACGCTGACAAAAATCCAGTTAGGTCACTTTAGAGGAAATGTAATGTAGAATTTTCTCTATATTTCATTCATTGAATAAATTAATTTTAATTACTTGTTATAATTGTCAAGGCCATTATCAGACAATTAATCGCTATAACCGCAATTATTTAATTAAAAGTAAATTGCCAATTCCAAATTTTATATGCGTTATGGTAAACTGTACTATGGTCAGTGTTGGGTGTTAGAGAGTAATTATTTACTGTAATTTAATTACTTTTCCCTTAAAAAAAGTTTAATTTAATTACAGTTACTTCTGATGTAATTGAACTTATTACTGTGTAATGTAAACAATAGTGGAATTGACATTAAAATCAAAGTCATGACATTAATACATCTTTCTCGTGTCTATCCTTGAATCACTTTACTAATCAAGGTTGATATAGGGTACAGAAAGTAATTTGTAATGTGTAATAAATACTGTTTAGAGAGAGTTGTACAGTAATATAATTACACTATTGAATACGTAATTAGTTACTAGTAATTAATTACTTTTTCAGAGTAACTTACCCAACACTCACTATGGTAAACAGTTAATGGCTCTGGTGTGTCTGGGGTAAGAACTAGACGGGAAGTTGACGTCCGACAAACGGATTCTGTGTTCAGACACTGGTGCATGTGAACTCCAGATGTTAAACTGCTTGCCACCACTGACCCACATAGGAAACACCCTGGTAGGGGTCAAAGGTTACACGGCCTGAGGCCATGTCTGCTGACGTGTCTCCATTCCAACCTACATGTGAATGCTGGACTCTGAAATGAAGAACTACAGAATCGTATTTAGTTGACCATTCAATATTTAGCTTATTCTATTTACTAGCTCCTATATTTCTTAAGCGACATATTAAAGGGAAAGATCACCCAAGTTCAGTCTCAGTTTTATATTCATATAATGGAAGTCAGTGGTGCTCAATGTTGTTTGGTTACAAACGTTCTTGAAAATATCTTCTTTCGTGTCCTGCAGAAGAAAAAAAGTCATACAGGTTTGGAATGACCTGAGGATGAGTAAATGTCGAAGTGGCATCATATATTTTGGGCAAAAATGTATTTTTGCTAGATCAACCAAGAATCAAGAACATTCAAAATTATAGTTGTTGGTGCGATGGCATCTTCTTATCATACACGGTACACATTTTTTGAAAAACAAAGGGTAGTACAGTCATTCTGAACATGGACAAGATCACAAATGAAGAGGAAACATTGTCACCAAATGAGTGTAGATACGAGTCAATAATTACAGACATCCACACAACTATTACAGAGAAGCTTCTGAAGAATAAACGCTGTCTAATGACGAGTCTTGGTTAAGGACAAACAGGTCGGGTGTCTATCTAGAGCTGGGAAAAATATGACTGTAACCCTGTCGGAATGAAACTCCATCACAATGAGATCATGCCATGTCTACTTTAGAAGTTCACGTGCCCATTCGGTCTTAAAAACCATAGTAAACAAACTCGGCTTGCTGTCTTAGGAGGAGAAGCTATGTCCCAAGATTCTGGACAACGGAATTCGATAAATGGAGTAAATGTGATCCTGGAAGGAGTCGGGTGGAGCAGGAATGCCGAATGAGTTGTCGTAAAAGAAAGGTAGGCGGCTGCTTATATGCTTGGAAAGAGATTTACAGGATAGTACGAAAAGAGTATTCCTGAACCTTCACAAAAAGTCAATTTCTTGTTATGTTATGATCAATCAGATGTATTTGAATGGATTAAGGGTACACAATTTCACAGAAGGAGCAACCTGAGCCAATGGACAACACTCAATCAACATTAAAAACACTCCGGCCACTTCATAGCATCTCTTTGACCACCGAAAACCTGCCAGAAGAGCCCAGAAGAGAGTGTTTAGTCTTGAATACACACAGAGCAGACCTGTGGAATCTGAACTTCTAGAGTCAAGCTGTAAATCCAGGAATCTCATACAAACACACAAACAGAGACGAGGCCAAAGTCATTTATTCTGCAAGCACAAGCTTCCAGAGAAAGCCAAATGATCGAATGTTTTTCCCAGAGGACATAAAGTACACTGTTAAAGGTCATAAATGCAGAACGCTTTGTACGATACACATGAATGTATTTGAATCAAAGTTATTTTAGTTTGCTATAATTAAAACTTTGATAACGTTTCTATAAATACGATTTTGAAGTTGTACTTGAATTTTTGTTCCTAAATATTTTGTTTTCCAATGCAATGGCATTCTGATATTTTTCTGATTTAAGTGTCCAAAAAACAGACAGCTCCCTTCAAAAGACTGTTAAATGACTTCCCAAATAAATTACTCATAAACTGTAAAAACATGTATGGCGCTTCTTTGTGCGTGCGTGAAGTCATAAAAAGATCAAAATGAATCCAGAGGTCAGTAAACCTTGAGTGAAGTGGTTTCCTAGTAAGACAAGATAAAATAGCAACAAGGAAATTTGTACATTTTATGTAGGGAAATATATCAGCGTCTATACAAACTTTCTCCCGCATTGCCAGGGTATTCTGAGTGGTTACTTTACAAACAACATATAAAAGTTAAAAAAATTATCCGAAAATGACAATTAAGTTATATCAAACATAAAAAATCAAATATATACGCTTTTTATCATATAAACTAACTTTTCAGCCCAGAATAGCCAGCTGAATTCACCAGTTTTACTAAATGAGCAAAGCTCACTGTCATCCTGCGTTCTCCTGTGGTTCACTGAGCTTTAAATGATTCACTGTTCATTCGCAAGTGACTGAATAGTTTCAAACATATCGGTTTAAAGGAGTCATTTGTTTGCGAGTGGTTTTGATCACAATGTGTGTTCGTACTGGCGAACTCAATGTGTACCTTTTCAATTATTTGAACGTGCTTGGATGCAAAAGAAACAATATTCACCTGAACAGCCGTGAAATACAGCTCCTAGTGGCTCTTCTACTGCGACTCTTCAGCGCCTCACTGGTGCTGATAACAAAACAGCGCCTTTATTGTGGCGTAATGCCGCAACTGCAGTTGTAATCATTGTCTTTTGTAAGACACCCACATAATTTTGGTCAGAGACTGAGGCAGCAAGAAATGTTATGCAGGGAAAACCCTGAGTGATGCTTGTCTCAGCACACCAAACTAATAACAGGAGGAAGCACAGGACAGACGCAGGGCAGAGGAGAGATGAGAGATAAGAGAATCAATAGGCATTAGGAAGAGAGATTTTCATCTAATTAAAAATGTCGGAGGCGTCCCTGAGCTATAGCTGAGAGGAGAAGAGGAGGTCGCAGAGGTCAAGGCCTTGTGTTTCACTTCCAACTTTTCCAATTACTGATTGTATGGGTGCAAGACAAATATAATCCCAGACACAGCAGAACACAGACGACCAAGAGTGTGTGTGTGTGTGTGTTTGTGTGTGTGTGTGTTTGTGTGTGTGTGTGTGAGTATGTGTGTGAGTGTGTGTGTGTGAGTGTGTGTGATGTGCTTTTCCATGTGACTGAATCTCTGTCAAAACCTTTCAAGAGCTTGGTTCAAAAATTTCACAGCAAAACACAGTTAATTTTAGCTAACACATGAACTAATCCTAATTAATGACACCTTAGAGTAAAGAACGAAATCTCGAAACTTGAGCTGTTTTTATAAATAACCTTCATTAATAATACCAGCACATTATCATAATGCTAATTAAATGCAATAATAAATGTTTATTAAAACACAAAGGAATATCTTTTTATTCATAATTGAGCATAATGAGATTTACAACAAAAGTAAAAAAAAAATGCTATAATAATATGTTATATAATATATAATAAATGCTAAAATCGGGTCTCTTGTGCATCTGCCAACTCAGAAAACGTGAGAACAAATCATTTAACTTTTTTTATGTAAACCTATCTCTGCAAGCCTGTGAGAAAACGAGCGGTTCAGAAATCGCTCTCTTAATGACGTAAGCAGTCGTTCTTATTATAATATTTCCGCCCCTTGTTCTGAATGTGTCCACTCATTGCGCCGCCATTTTTATTTTCGCATGTGTGAAGTTCCAACACCATGGCAAAAGTAGCAAAGCTTACAAACTGTTGTGTGGTTGTCTGCACACACCAACACAAAACAATGTTCCCAGCCTCACGGGAGACAAGAGAGAACTGGATGAATTTAGTTTTCAATTGAAATCATCCACACTGATCGAGGCAAAGCTGCAAATAAAGACATTGTAAGTACCGGTATATTTTAAGGAAGACCCCAGGGACCTGTTGCAACTTAAAAATAGATAAAATGTCACTGTGACACGTTTGTCCGTTCACTATTAGACAGCAATGTGTGTGGCTTGTAAACATGCGACAGGATTGTCCCGTGTAACGTTATATAGATTTTTTTACGTTTGTCTTCAGTATCTTCACTTCAGCAAACTGTGTGTATGGTTTGTAAACACACGACGCGGTTCTCTCTCCCGAATGGGGTCGTGACCAGACCAACAGGGACCGGAGGGGCTTTGTGAATGGCCACGGTGGAAACGGGAGTGCTTATCGAAAAATATGTTGTTGGTGTTCAAAGACGAGACCTTGTTTTTCGTTCACTTTATGTTACCATATTTTACGGTTTTGTTGCTGGAAGCACAGACTGCATTTTCTGTAAAAAGTGGGCGGAGACCAGCGGCTCACTTGCACTTAAAGAGACATGCACCAAAACAGCGCTTTTCTCCTCACATGCAAAAGTGGGCATGTAGCGCATGGTATAATAAAAGATCTGTGGTGTTTTTTGAGCTGAAACTTCACAGACACATTATGTGGACCCCTATGATTTATATTACATTTGTGTAAAACTAGAAAAAAAAAATCACCTCTTTACGTAAGCAAAAAATACTATTGCTGTCTTTTGGGGTGAAATGTAAGCTGGTAATATTTTATGACGTCCAGTGTAAGTATATGGCTCTCTTGCATGCTTGATAAGTCTGTTTTGTTCCTCACACGTGCCGTCCTCAGCACAGATACCTCCAGGAATGCCGTTTTCCTTCCAAAACCACCGTCATGTGCTTTTCTCCACACTGAACGCTCACACACCCTTTAGAACATCTCTAGGATAGAAGGCATGCCTGAACCTCTCTCCTGTATTGTTCTTCTGCTCTCAAAGACGTCAGGAGAAACAGAGAAGAGCTATAATCTAGATTCATGGTGCAGTTAAAGCTGTTCGCAGAGGCATGCATCAGTGTTATAAGCTCTTATATTCGGGTTAAGGGATTTTAACGAATCTCCTTCATAGTTTCGAAACTTAAAACTGTGGTCTGCAAGACTTGTGTGTTATATTTATTTCTTCTAAAGCCATACCATAACTTTGTGTAAGGAAGAGACGACCATTTCTCCTTCCAAAATGGAAATAAGGGAAAAGATTTGATTCTGTTCCTCATGCCAAGCTGAATGTATTCAAGTGAAAACGTGAGGTATATCTTAATAGAATATGATTATAAAGACCTATGGACAGAAGCCTTACCACTGGGGCCGATAAACAACCTCCTAACAACCACTCAGAACGTCTGGGCAACCGCACGGCGACGTGTTAAAAAGCACTCGGCACCACTTATTTTCTCCAGCCTAATGCTTAAATCTTCTGCCTGCCCAGACCGGCAACAAAAACTGCCAGCAAATATCTTTTATGGTCCACGTGTGGTACAAAACAAAGCCCCGCTGGTCTGAAACCAGTGAGCAGATGTATTTTGTGCTTGAGAAAACTGCAGAAGAGATGAAGAGCCTTTTCATGAAATACCTCTCTGATCAAATTAGCTTTGAGATGGTGGAGAGGCAGTCCGACTCAATTTCATTAAAGCGTTTGTGAGTTGTGGGTGGCGTGTGTTTTGAAAAGCTCATTCATTAAAGAATGATTGAGAGCACGATTTCTGTGTGTGTGCGTGCGTGTGTTTGTGTTAAGCTCGGTTATATTTGACACAAGACTAAACTCAAACTAGCACACAATCAAAAGATACTTTAGCCTGAGGAGAAATGATTTGACTAAAGTAATTTCATGATACGATAATTAAATAAAAAACAAATTACGAACTTTTCAAATTACAGGTACTTGTTATCTGGTTTGCATAAACAGCTTCATATGATGTAACAGTTCTGTTAAAACCAAAGACAAAACTAATAAAATAGATTCAATTGGCCTTTGGAACATGTTCGACTTTGGATTTACACAATTTGCAGTGTAAATACCATAGCAAAGTCTCCATATATTTTCGAAACCGTGGTTTTGTCGTCAGCTGTGCAGGGTTCACGATAAAACAGAGAGCATCAAAATCCAGAAAGAGAGAAACCAAAAGCCATCGGTCCTGGGCAAAGAGTCTCTATGGACGACACAAAAGGGCTCAAAGCAATACTTTCTTCTCGAGTACTTTGGTGTCTCATCTTCTCTCTTCATTTTCAACTGTATTTTAAGTCTCATTCCAGATTCTTCAGCAGATAACAAAAGAAGATATTTTGAAGAACGCTGATAATCAAAAAAACACTGAACCCCATTTACTTCCATTGCATGAATATTATATCTCCAAATATCGTGGTTTGTGATCCACAGTTTTGCAGAAATAAGGGTCATTTTCTACCAAATTGTTTTCGAAGAACTCTCTTTAACGTTGCACAAGTCGTTAACCATTTCCCACAATCCCTTGCAAACGGCTCCCTCTCATTTCTTCCTGTTGGCCGGACCAGAGCCCATCTGATTCCCTCCAATGCTGTTTTAAGCTGTTTTGCTATCCCTCAAATCATCATGTCATATAAACAAAAAATACAGAAGCAACAAATATAAAACATACTCCAAGTAAATATAAGGGCGATCGCTTCTAAGAATACTCAATGAAACGCGAGTGTGCTATAGCGGACCGGCTTCTGAGTTTGTGTGCTCTTGGACTGATACTTAACCGATGACTAAGACAGAAAATATGAGAAGGAGATCAGACAAACAACAACATTTCATTCCTCCGTTCCGTCTGGCCTTGCTCCCGGACTGCAGAAGTCACTAGTGCTGCCCAAAATACAGCCTCATTCCAGCGGATATATTTAACACTGTACGGACCGTACTGACCCAGGGGAGGTTACAGTTAATATTACACATGTGGACACTCGGTACCCTCCCCCCGTCTGAGAGATTCCCGTCAGAGCATTAGCGGGTCAGCGGGTAGAGAAGCTCAATCAATGAAGCTCTTTGAGACACAGATTTACCCCACAAGACCACCTTGAGCACGTCTCAGAAAGTGAATCAAATCGAGACTCCCATATTCCACACGGAGAAAGATCGAAAGACCGCAGTCTCTTGATTTCAGATTCACAGAAAACTTGTGCCCATTGTAGACAAGACACCTTAAGACTACCATAGTTACCAACGAGACACTTGCACTGTACGCTATATTTGGTAGGATTCTTTTAACAAAGCTGCTATTAATACATATAAGTGTATGTGGTTAGCTTTTCTTTTGCCAGTAGACCCATAGATATATTTACATACAGGCTGCTGTCCGTCTGTCGTAAGGAATACTGTTTCTGGATCAAAGAGACTCGTTTCAGTGATCCGTTTAACAGCAGATATAATATAACAGAGTGTATATTACCATTATTTGCTTGCTTTTGGCATTATTAAAGCGTCAAATCAGGACAGACATTGGTTGAATGTGGCATCTATGTTTACATATCTATGGGACCTTAAAACAGTGACGCGTGGACGTGTTGTGCAGCTCCAGGTTGAATCCCGGTTGGGGGACCTTTTCCGGCACATGTTCGAGTCGCTCTCGTTCCATCTATATAAAAGCCCGCAAATCATAAAAAAGCAATACATAAAATACCCTTTTTGTAATGGAAAAAAACTGAGGTAAGGTGACGATTGCGACAAAACTGCAAAAATATGAATTGCTTTCTTAATAAAAAAGGCCATCGACCTTGAGTTGCGCTCCGTTGTCAAACTCTAACCACAGGTTGAACTTTCACAACATTCAAACGAACAGTCAACTCTTTCACACTCTTTTCAAGGAAAATCAACCAAATCACACAAAAAAGCCACGCTTCATCTTTTAAAGCAGCATGTACCCTGACTAACACTGTTGACGGAGAATGAGGCATCATGGCAGTGAGGGAACTGCACATTCAGCAGGATTCCACATGATTCCGCTGACTCACGGAACGGCCGACTTTCATCTCTTACTGTATTTTGTGTCGCTCTCCCTCGAGTCGCAGACAGCAGAAATACCAGCCGAAGGTCTCTGGCCGTGAGGCGGAAAGCTATTAAAGTCTTCTGCTAGCTTTACCGTGTCAAGACGCAAAGCTACAAACACATCCAGAACATCAATCTCACTCACAGGAACATTTCTTCTTTCTCTTAATGGCCCGTATGACAAACTGATCCCCAAAACTAAGAGGCGGATGTTTGAATTGAGCTATAAGATATGAGAGGCCGTATTGTAGATATAATCACAGCTCAAGTCGCTTTACCTACAATATATTTTGTCATAACGTGATACGTCAGGGCAGTAGACATTCATACACAAATATTGAAACGATCGACAAACTAAATGGATTTACTATCAAAATACTTTATAATAAGATTTAAAAAATATGTCATCTGCACACCCATAATTCCGACCCACTCCTTTAAAGACGCAAAAACATATTTTCACAAAGACACACTAAAATAGCCTCCGCACAAAATTATGATTGCCCTGCAATTTTGGTCTGGAGTTTTCAGCGAGGGTGTGCCATCACCAAATATCTTCTAAAACACTCGCAAGCATGTACAGACACATACGCACGAGTAAGCGCTGTGTCCAAACGCAGCGATTCTTATGACTCCCTCCCCCTGTTCCGTAACAGGCCTCAAATCCCTTTTAAAAGAAGACAGACGGAGAGAGAAGGACACACGGAGAGGGAAAAAACAGGAAAAAAAAGAGAAGAGCAACGCAGTTATGACTTCCAGCTGCGGGAATGGAAGCCTGCGAGGAGGAAGTCCAAAGGAAATGCCTCGGTCACATCCCAGTCCTGTGATCCGAGAGGTCTTCAAACACAGAGAAATCTCTTTCTTTCTCCAAGGCCTCTCACAATAATAAAGTCACATAGGGCTTTATTTTGTGTTGATGTGTTGATGTTGTGCAACTGTGGCTTAGTGCAAAAAAAAAGTGATTTCTGAGTATTAAAAACTAGAAATAGAAAGTGTTTATGTGCCTATCACTACTTATATCAGCTGAAATGGTTTTTAAACACAGAACAAAGTTACTGGTGAGACACAACAGGCTGTTGATTTTCAGCTTCGCTTACCTCATATCTTCTAATAAATCACATTCCGTCTGATGTTTGAGGTGGAGACGGCTGATCTGATCGATATGTGTGTTCCTCAGTTCCTGTGTCACTTTTACCTGAAGGGCAGACGACATCATTAGAGATGAGGAAGAGGACAGCACATGTAACACACACACACAGTCCCACATGAGCTCATTATTGTGATTCCAGAGAGATCTCAGCTCGACTCGGCTGTAAGTGCCAGAGCGGCAAAAATCTTTCTAAACAACAGGAGAAAATTCCTGCTAACAATCTCTTACATCGATTTCACGGTGACGGGAATTGTTTTGATGAGCTATCCTGTTCACCAAAACATAATGCCACTTCGCTCTCAACTGGCCAAGAAAACACTTCACACAAGTTCACAAACATGAATGCCTGGCCAATGAACAGAAGTGTAGAGAAACCTTAGATGGCTTTTAAAGAAAGGCTCAAAATAGTGAAAATTCTTTTCTCGTTTAGACACCCTCATGTCATTTCTAACCTGTATGACTTTCTTTCTTCTGCAGAAAACAAAAGAAGATATTTTGAAGAATGTTGGAAACCAAACATTGACTTCCATTGTATGTACACCAAACCAGACATTTCTCAAAATATATATTGTTTAGATTCATCATATGCATGTTTTGAATGAAACGAGGGTGAACAAACGACAACAGAATTTGTATTTTTGGGTGGACTATCCCTGAAATATCCTTGAGGTAGAAGTGGCAGGTAAAAACTGAATCGACACTGAAATGATAAAACGCGTAGAAATATGATTATGATTCTTTTCTTTTTAACAGTATATCAAAACTAGAGGCTATTTATGGCAAACTTATTCATGATACGATAAAATTTTAAAACCAAAGGAAATTTTATACAATAACTTCCAACCATTTAAAAATGACAATTATATACAGTGAAAAATCAATTGTATTCATAAAAATTATTTCAAATTAATACTCGATCAAAATCCAAGATCATTCCAGAAGTCTTTTTAAAGTTGTCCATTAATGAACTCTATTCTACGAATAAAATAGTTGTCTAGGATCATTAAACCAGGACATTCCACCAGACTATGTTTTGCAGTATAAGAAATATGATTAGCGAGACCATTAAATAAAAAAATCTGTGGCTAAACTGCGGGGACCAAATGTAAGCGTTCAAAAATGGCTAAAAAACAAAGTGTCAACAACCAATATGATCTGCATTGCATATGCAACACAAAGTTATGGCCAAAGGTCTGACCATGTTGTGTCCAGATAGACGATACACACTTTAAGGTTTAGAATTTGACCTGGACAAAAAGGTGCAATGCCCCCAAGACCAAGAAAACCCGATGGACCTGGACCAATGAGCCCGGGCAGGTTGATTAATATCAGGGGAGAAACTGTTAATTACAACCAAAGTTCTCCACATGGCAGTTGAGGAGATAATTGGTTCTGTAACAACTCCCTTAAGGTTAAAGCCAAGGAGAACTGAAGAAAAAAAAAGCAGAAATAGTCCCAACATGCATCCCTACCAGCAGCAGGACACAATGTTACAGGCGTAACACACAGTATGACAGCTGACTGCACGGCTCTCATCAACACTTTGACATGTACAGGTGAAGTATTATTCTGCATTCACGTCATAGGAAAACAACAGTGCCATAACACAACAAGACAACCGTTTCCAGGCACTGAATAGATCTCTGTGGAAAAGTCCACACCGTCTGCACGTATATCAGATGTTTGGCCAACAAAGGACATTAGATGACATATTCACTGTCACTGTGCACAAAGACACAAACATAAACTGTGATTTACACAAAACCTTCGTGCATATTAAACTCATTATTTGGCGTGGGTTTAAACGAGAAGACAACGATCAAATGCATCTGTTTAATATGTTCATCTTCAAAACATGTATCGTGAGAATGCGGTGTGAACTGAGAGATGAACCAATGCTACATGCTATCAGCTCTCATCTCTTCTCAAGACAAAGCCATGGCAAAAATCACACGTCTGCTTTACACACTGTACACACACACTTCTGTATAATCCAACGCATCGAGGATTTACCCAAAACACATTTGTGCGCTCACATGAATAGAAGGATTTTTTGCGTGGTAATTTCACATTCCTCCATACAGCCCGTGGGACGTGAGATTGAAACCCAACACCCCTGCTGTCATCCTGAATGTTTACTGTAATACACACATTTGTGCACGTAACGTGATCCTAGATTTACATTTACAACAATTGCAGAAATGCAAACATTTAGACACGCTGCGTGTGATGTGTCCTTTAACAAATGTTGATCAATGATCCGTCTAACGTTTTTAAAAAACATGGTTTGCTGTTTGTTTTATTATAACAACAACAATAAATCAAATCACAGAAAACAAGGACTCGTGGCTTTCACCGTTAGCTGAGCTCAGGTCAGTGCGTGAACACTCTTGTGAGCTGAATTTCGTAAGGATCCGTCGCTTAATAGTAACAATAAAACGCAATGATGCAATTGTAGCAACTGAAAAACACTGTTACATTGTTTCAAAAGAAACAGCGGCCGGATACAAAGTTGCAACTTACGGGCAGATGCAACAATGTTGCAAACAAACAAAATCACGCGTTTTTTTCCACGTTTACAATAACGGCTTCACGTAAAGCGGGTCTCTTACCTTTCTCGGCGGAGGCTGCATGTTTGAACATTGGCACAAATAAAGTGATAGTCCACAAGAAACGATTCGCGAAACGATCGACACCGATAATCAATTCCCGACGTCAGGAAAATGGGGGGAAAGGAGATGAGACTCGAGACTGCGATCGGATCCAGATTCAGACGGCCATGATAAAGCGGGTCCGCTCGGACAGACGCTGAGCTAACACTGCGGATCGAGGAAGAAATTATTGAAAGAGAGAATATGCCTCCAAAAGCAAGCAGCCTCGAACCGTAAATCCAGAACAACAGCGCCCCAGACCGGTCACACGCACTCCATTCTGATCCCCTAATTTGCGAGTCCTACTATGACGAAGGACGGTCTAATGAATATGAACTATAACGGGACCTTCAAGGCTGGAAAACTAACGTTGATTCGTGGTCGCCAGTCATCTGGAGCTCGTGAATAATAATGATGTTGTGTGATTGGACGCAAACTGAAAGATCAGCTGGGATGTTTGAATGACGTAATGACGCCTGGCCACGGTAGGGTTCGTAAATTGCGCAATACTGCATTCTTTATTTGAAATGGTCGGACAAGAACAACTTTGTGTTTTTTTGCAGAGTTGCAGAATCAATGTCTATGATACTGTGTATTTTTAGGTTGGATGTGGTTTATTTTTCACACCCTGCAAAAATGTCACGTTTTTGTAAAGTTGCTTTGCAGTAAAATTGGAAAAAAGCGGTTCAGTTACAGACTACTTTTAAACTGAACTGACCTATAACAATGAAAAACACAAATTTCAGTTTTGTGTCTGTAAATTGATCATTAACTTATTTTACGTTACATCAAAACCAATTCTTTCATAAATACATATATACTTATATTCGTAATATACAGATATTTTATGTTCTGCAAATTGTTTAATGTGATTTTTGTAGATAAAAACATTTAGCAATCCAGGCATGCAGGCAGCGCCCCCGTGTGGTGTGTGCTTGTAATGTAAAAAGTTATTCTGGTGTGTGGCCCCACACAGCAACAAGGATCGGCAGCCGATCGAAAAATCGTCGATCGTGGAGATCAGACCTAAACGACCGATCGCAGAGCAACTGATCCCTATCAGCTCAGCCTCTCAGAAATCGTCTTTGTTTGGGTCGGATGCCATTACAGTTCTGCATGCTATAGATACCACATGCACTGCAAGACCATTTAAAGAAGCAAATTTGAAAAATGCACCTGAAAATAAGATCATACATTTTAAAGATGTTAAATAAATTATTATCAAATGTGCGCACTTCATTAGGAAAAAATGTTTGCAAGGTAAGTCATATAAAAACGTATTTATTTCATAATGCACTACAAATCTCAGACATGAAGATGGCTTCCCATATCAGTTACACATCCCATCAGTTGCCATGAGTCGGGTCTGTTCCTTTCTCTGCAACGTAAAGCCTTCTGGATGAGGATGTGTGAATGTGAAAGACAAAGTGTGAAAGAAAGAGCCATGTGTTAAGTAGTCATCAGCACATTTACATTGTTCAAACCTCCAGTGTGCTTGCTCCTTAATTACAGTACATATCTCTCTGCTCAGTCACAATCACTTTCTTTCCAGCAGTACATTGTATAAAGTAACACATAAGCATATTTTGATCTAATGTAAATATTGTATTCTCAAAATAAATGTACTCACACTGGCAGCAGTTGTTCTGATTTAATATCATAAAGTGTTTCTTTGATGATCCAACGCAAATGCACGACCTCTAAAAGCATCACAGCTCCTGGATAAACAAGTGAACATGGAACCGTACCGTTATACATTACAGGACCAGAGTCAATGATATAATAGAGGTAGAGTAAACTGTGTTCTCGGAACAAGGGTATTCAAATATAATTGTTTTACTCTTTGTATTTAGATGTTAAATGTATGTGTTTGCTCATGCGTTACACCAGACACATGCAGTCTTAGATCAGGTTTATAACTCTGTTGACTGAGGGTAAGAATGAAATAAGCGATTTGAGGCGGTTATACAGTAAGTGAACATCTTGTCATTCGTTACTTTGTGTCACTGGAGGAGAGATGATGGAATTAATGCACATGTCATTGAAACAGATTTTTTTACAAATTAGATGAAGAGGTGAGTAAAAGCTTCACTGTCTTTAGTTTTTTTTTGTTAAGGAGTTTGTACTTTAAGCCAATACTAGGAGAAACTTCTGTTGGCCAAGAACTACTTGATAATTAACATACACCCTTCACCCCCACACAATTCTCCCCAAGGGGACGAGTCTCGAACATGAGCCAATGCAAATGATTCCCTTTCTCTGTTTGGTGACATATTCACATTTTCTTATCTTCATAAGGACATTTTTAAATACATATAAAATATATGTAATATCTACAAGTACATAATTGACTCCTGTCTTTTAATGTAATATATATATATATATATATTAGAGGGTGTTGATCAATTATGTTATGTTAATGTATAAGAATATTATTGAATGAACTTTGTGAAATTTGACAAAAGAGAATTTAGTATTGGGGAGATTTTGCATTTGAAAGAGTGTGAGGGCGAGAAAATTCAATTCAATTATTTCTCTATAGTGTTTTTCGTCTGCATTGTTGCAAAGCAGCTTCATATGCATATAGTGCCTTTTTAGTTCATCCGTTCCTTTTACGTTTTATGTTTTAACTCATTTGTTGTCAGACTTGTCTGAAAAACAGAACATTTTCAGTCAGATCACCCAACGATATTGAAGTACACAACCCAAAACAGAATGCCGGTGCATTTCTTCATTTGAATGAAATTATATTTGTCTGAACACGGATCACTGTGATAATGTGATGACCAAGCCGAACAAATTCCCTGAGTATATTCATGTTGTCCATAGATCTGAATGATTGACGTGTTATTGGACGACGCCCTGTCCTATGGGAGCAGGCTGAGGCCTGTAGACACGCCCACAGTACCTAAATGCCGCCTTAACAGAAAGACAGACAGGACTGTGCATGTATGCAGATCAACATGAGACACAACTTTTAGTTACTTTCCTGAAGGACTTAATGAAAGTATGTAAATTAATTTTTTCACTTTTGCGTAAAATGTATATTTCTTTGATAATTTATTGACTATGTACACGACACAGTAAAACGTGTGTGATGGTGTATTTCATTGTTTGTGGAGCTTTAACTGTGACAAAATTTGAAAACGTTTTCTTTTTTATTCCCTTTAAATACAAGTTTCCGAGCAAGTTAAAAGTTCTCCTTACAATCTGCTTGGCAGTGAACAGTTCAGAGATTTAAAAGCTTTGTGACAATAGCTGAGGAAAAATCAGCTGTCGTTTGATTTTCAGATAAAATTCAGAAGAAATGAAGCAGGATGTTTGGAGGAAATATGGAGTAATACGTTGGCATGATTTAATGGACTGATACGTGTCTCTTATGTACACAATCTTGCTTTATGATTTTGTGTGATTGTGTAGTCAAACTGGAAAGCTCATTCTCTCTGAAAGAAAACCCACTGGAAAATCCGGAAATGTTTTTCTACAACCGCTATTGTTTGCATGACAATATGCTGTTCTATTATGCATTTTCTTGCTCTTTTGCAGATCCCAATCAGAATGGAAGCAAATAATGCAAGTTGGCCAGCCAATGACAGCCATCAGTTCCTCTGTCATTTTAATGAAAGTTTCAAGTACATTCTTCTTCCGGTGAGCTACACCCTGGTGTTTGTGGTGGGTCTGGTGCTGAACATCACCGCTATGTATTTCATTCTGTTTCGAACCAAAGGCTGGAAGCCCAACACTATCTTCATGATCAACCTCAATGTTTGTGACACCCTCTACATCCTCACTCTTCCCTTCCTCATCTATTACTACGCCGACGGGAACGACTGGCCATTTGGAGAGCTGATGTGCAAACTCATCCGCTTCCTCTTCTACACCAACCTCTACGGAAGCGTTCTCTTCCTCAGCTGCATCAGTTTGCATCGCTTTCTGGGCGTCTGTCACCCGATGCGCTCTCTGTCTTGGATGAACGCACGGTGTGCACGGTTGATCTCTGTGTGCATATGGGTGACTGTTCTTATCTTCCAGTCACCGGTCCTCTATTTCTCCAGGATGAACCGTACACGGGTGTGTTATGACACCACTAGCAAAGGGCTCTTTAATGATTTTCTGGTGTACAGTTCGGTGGTTATGGTCCTGTTTTTCATCCTACCGTTTGGTGTGGTGCTGGTCTGCAACGGCCTAATGGTGAAGAAACTTCAAGAACCCGGAGTGGGCAATGGACCAACGTCGCAGCGCTACAAGCAGAAGTCAGTGAAGATGATCATCATCGTCCTTCTGGTGTTCGTGTTGTGTTTTCTTCCCTTCCACGTGAACCGCAGTATATACTACACCTTTCGATACCTGGACGAGAACGTGAGCTGCGAGATGCTAGAGATTGCAAGCATGGCATACAAGTTCACGCGTCCTCTGGCCAGCGCCAACAGCTGCATCGACCCCGTCCTTTACTTCATGGCGGGACAGGGCTTCAGAAATAACATTAAGAGAAGGTCAAAATCTAACAAGAGGTCTGAAAATATCAAATTCCCTTCAACCATGCTATGACTTCTCATGTGCAAAAACAATCAGGCGTAAAAACTATAGTGAAAGGTTTTTTTAAGCCATGGCCCGTCCCAGGACCACCAACCCATGAGGAATTACATCTGTTTTTGTTAAGAGATTTAGGAAAGTTCACTGTTCGAAATAAAAATGTGACCCTTGACCAAAGGCCATTTAATGGTATGTGAAGGACCACCTGCACGCATAAATATATCTGCACTGAGATAGTTTTGTTTCTTGTTAAGGAAACATACAAAGTGGAATTGGAAGAACAGTGGCATGTTTGCAAATATGAGGTGTGTCTAGACGGTTATTAATTTCCCAAAGGCTTTTTAACTCCTGGCAGAAGAGATTGACTAAACTTCGGCTCACTTCAGGTCTTTTGTAAGGAGTAACATGGGTGTCCTCACAGGTCAAAAAATCTGCAACTCATTGTAAGGTTGACATTTAAGTCACTCCTGAATATTCTTTGTCAATGAATATAAACGTTCTGTTCATAGTTTTTCATTGTAGATTTGACCTGGGGTATCTGGTTGCACTTTAACAATGTACAAAGAATTGTCTTTTGCATTAAAATGTTCACCTTAATTGCAATTTCTATTAAACTACTGAATGTTTATTCGATTTCTATGACAAAATAATGGATTTTTTTTGACAGCACATTAGTTAACATTTTCATTGGTTTTAAGAGTTACAATGTAATGATCATTTGGGTTAGGGTTTAAAAAAGGAACAGCAATGTTGAGTTGAGTTTATATCTGAGTTAATACTTGTATAAATCTTTTAGTTAAAAGGTTTTGAACATTAACTAAATTGATCTATGTGAAATTTTGATTACATTACTCAGTTTTAACATCAGTTTTGCAAAAATAACTAGTCTGTGTTTGTCTGCTCCGGCAGATTTCTTTGAATATAGGAGGCGAGTCATTTTCAAGCCTTTCAATACGATTCCTTTTAGTCAGAGTCATATCAAACTGATATTTTAAAGCTACGGAAAAGATTGTGTAGGATTCAAGTTTGTTTCAATATGTTTGATTATTTTAGACCATAAAAAGGTAAGTAGGTAATGATTCTTTTAAGAGCCTATGACTGAACTGAACCTTTTAGCATGTTTATTTTAAGAGTGCAGATGAAACTTGAAGTCATTGAATCTCTTGATAATGTCATCTAGCCTTAAAGGCATAGTTCACCCTAAAATGAAAAGTATACCATCATTTATTTACCTTCACTTGGTTATAAACCTGTATGTGACTTTCTTCTGCAGAACACAAAAGAAGATTTTGAGAAATGTCTCAGTGGTTTTGTGTTCATACTCTTGCTTAGTGCATATAAAGCCCTACATGGTTTAGCTCCTCGGTACCTGAGTGAGCTTCTCTTGTCTTACAGTCCTTCACATGCATTACGCTCTCAGGTGTCTGGTCAGTTGGTAATACCTAGAATTTCAAAATCAAGTGCTGGTGGTAGATCCTATTTCTATCTAGCACCTTAATTTTGGAATAGTCTTCCCTGTACTGTCCGGGATGCAGACACACTCTGTCAGTTCAAATCTAGACTAAATACGTATCTTTTATATCTTTCATACACTACACATCCATAATACAAATCCTCTTAGGGTTTAGGCTGCATTAGTCAGATCAACCGGAACCAGGAGCACTTCCCATCACAACTGATGTACTTAATGGATCAAAGATTGTAGAACAGTACACTGCTCTGAGCTGTCTTGTCTCCTTGTTCCGAGGTTACCACAGCGAGCAGGATGCAGTTCATGCCCAGACCTGATGGTAGAGCTGAGTGTGGGAAGCGGTGACCTGACAAGAGCTGAGATGATAGAGCTGGATAAAGAAGGAAGCTGCGACTTAACATGTCTTCACTACAAAATGTTAACTGCTATTAGATTATTAATGATAATCTTAAACTATAATCTACATTATTACTAAATTTATTGTTATTTTGCCTAGTTGTGCAAGCACTTTCAAGATTTTGCCAGAGGGGAACTGGAATCCTCTGGTTGGGCCTGGGATATCCCAAATTATTTTTGCGCCGTGGGAGTTTTGGGTTCCTTTCCACCGTTTGCATATTGTTTTGCACTGTTTGCCTGGGCGGGGGGGCTGCTTTGGAATTTTAAAGTTTTACTAAATTTATTTAATATTACATATAGGTATTTATAGTCTGCTTGATATTTGACTTCTTTTTGTCTCTCCTTTCTCTTAAATGTGTGCTTCTCTGTGATAACCACTGTGCATCTGTGTGTGCATGTCCGTGTCTGTGTGTGTTAGTACGTGTGTATATTGTGGAGTTGTGAGTCCATGTTTTGTATCTGGGTGTGTTTGAACCGGTGTGTACATGTCGTTCTTCTGTGTTTTAACCTTTTTTGTTTTTACTTGTATAACTTAAAATGTAGTAAATATTTTTTATGTACAGGTGCTTTGTAACAATGAAAATTGTAAAAAGCACTATATAAATAAAGTTAACTTGACTGACAATGGACGTCAATGAGGGTTGTTTGGTTATTAACATTCTTCAAAATATCTTCTTCTGTGATCTGCTAAAGAAAGAAACTCATTTAGGTTTGTTATGACAAGAGAATTTGCATTTTTTGATGAAATAACTTCACATTTATTGCTGTTGATTTACTGGCACTGAAACACAAACAACATGCTAATGAGTGTTTTTTTCTATTCTCAAGTATGCTACATGTGAAACATTTACCGTTAACACCGTTACCCACCACATCCTCCTGTCGACCCTCAAGGCTCTGGGTGTCTCTGGAGTGGTGCTACAATGGTTCAGGTATTACCTCACAGGTAGGTCATTTAGAGTATCCTGGAGAGGAGAGGTCTTTGAGTCCCAACATCTCGACACAGGGGTGCCTCAGGGCTCAGAGCTTGGTCCATTGCTCTTTTCTGTATACATGACATCCCTAGGCTCTGTCATTTGGAAACATGGCTTTAACTATCACTGCTATGGGGATAATACACAACTCGACTTGTCATTTCGGCCTGACGATCCGACTGTTTCTGCACGCATCTCAGCATGCCTAGCCGACATTTCACTCTGAGAGCCGGTAGCCAGCACCACCCGGTCCTATAGATTCATCCTCTACAATATTAGGAAAATTAAACCTTTCCTATCCGAGCATGCCACGCAACTCCTAGTCCAGGCTCTTGTTCTGTCCAGACTGGACTACTGCAATGCGCTACTGGCTGGATTTCCAGCTTGCACAACCAAACCTCTACAGACGACCCAGAATGCAGCTGCAAGAGTGGTCTTCAATGAACCGAAGAGAGCGCACATCAATCCTCTCTTCATTTAGTTACATTGGCTGACTATAGTCGCTCGCATCAAATTAAAGACTTTGCTCCTCGCCTACAAGACAATCTACTGGTTCGGCACCCCTTTATCTTCCCTCGCTAATCCAGACGAATGTACCCACCAGATCCTTAGGCGCTGCAAATGAACAACGTCTTGTGGTGACATCCCAAAAAGGTAAAAAATCTCTCCCACATCTCTGGATTGGTTCCACATTTATGGAATGATCTGCCTGCTGCTACAAGATCAGCAGATTCTGTAGCCATCTTTAAGGATTGTCTGAAAACACATCTCATCAGTCAACACCTAATCAATCAGTTCTGACTTCTATCTCTTTTCTACTCTTTAAAAAAAAGAAAAAAAAAATACTTAGCCCTGTATACTGTGGAAGGCTACGAAACCAGTTTTTTATGTAGTTATGCTTTTTGTTGTCCTTATGTTGTTCCAATTTCATTGATTGTTTACCTCATCTGTTAGACGCTTATGACTAAATGTAAATTGTATGACTAAATGTAAATGGTAATGTATGTTTACCTTGGTTTCATTTCAATCATGTGCAACATGAAAACAAACATAACTGCAGTAAACTCAATGAGCCGTGTGCAAATTTAATCTTCAATGTACAACATAAAACACCAATGCAATGCATGGTAAAAGTATGAAAAAAATGTAAAAGAAAAAACAAAGAAAGACTGTACTTGACGTCAGTCAGATGAGCATACAGAAATTGTGCAGATCTGGGAAACCCCTCAACCGATCATGTTCTAATAAATAACAAAAAACATTTTTTGGGTGGGATGGAAGGGGAGTGTTACAACAACCCAGGTTGAAACCACAAAAAATTACACTAAAGTTCATTGAGAACCGTAAGTACAGTCATGTTGATAGGGGTCTGAATTATTGACATGCTATTGGCTTATGTCTAGCCAATGAGATCAGACTGAACATTAGCTATTCCGCCCACAGCGCTGAAATACAGAAATACTCAGAGAGAGAGGGAGAGAGAGAAAAGGGGTGTGAAAGTACACAGTACAACGTATGAGGAAACAACTCTTACATTCTTATATCTATCGGTCACATATGTAAGTGTACGCATGACTTCAATAACATTCATTTACTAAATGATGTGTTTGCTAATTCAGTTGAATTAAATATTATTGTTATTTAGTGTTTGCACCATTCGGTTTTTTGGGTTTTCATAGTGAGGAAGCCCTAATCAAAACTTAATTTTTCATTTACAGTAGCTCAGTTTAAATTTGTTATCCTTACTCTTGAAAGACTTTCTGTGGCTCAATTGGTAAAGGATTGTGATTTAAGGATTGGGTTAGAAAACACATACTAATAAAATGTATAGCTTGAATGTGCTGTAAGTCACTTTTAAGAAAAGTTTCTGCTAAATGCATAAATGTAAATGTAAAAGAGGGATATTCCAAATACTAATATTCGTAATATTTTTTCACAATTAATTAATTAACTTCTTACTTAAATGATACGGCTGATTTGAAAACACAATGTTTTAATAATATTTCACTCATTACAATATCTTCCATAGATATAATGACTTTTATACTACATTTACGCTTTTCTCCAAAACAACTTACACTGCATTATACTGTACATTTGTTTAATGTACATTTTGAGAAATGACTGTTAAACTACTGTAAAATATATTTTCTGTCTTTTCAAGTACAATCAACTTGGCATTACAACTCATTTCAAGTTCAAAATGTTGGCCAGTGATGAGTTCATATAACTTAAAAGTTAAAATTTTCTATTGAAATCTGAAGTTGCAAGAGCTTAAATGTGATGAAATAATTTTCGCTGATCAGACTTGTAAAGCCAAGTTGATTGTACTTTAAAATTTAAGACAACAATGATTCTTTTAACAGTCCTAAACCTCAGAGAAACATCAATCTATACATTGTTTGATTAAGGGGTCTAAAAAATATTTCATTAACCCACACATTTATTACCACACACACATTAGTGAGCATTTGATATGGAAAGGAAGTTCTTCAGAAATTCTCAAGAGGCTTTTAGTTACTCTATGGGTGGATGTGCTCGGCTGGTCGATATGATGTCCTGTATTCTGCAGAAATGACGGGCTGTGCGATGGGCTGTGCGATAACCAAATCTACAATTTAATGAGTCTTAAAAGCTAATTTGCTCGTCTCTTGGGTCTGCGAGAAACCATTAGATCGACTCTGCCCCTCTGAGAAGAACATTGCTGATGACAATATCTGAAACATAATGTGTGTTTGTTTGTGGGCATATTCTTAAAGAATATATTTTTCTTTAAAAAGTCTTGTTTCAATGTTCAGATGGGATTTTTTCTCCGGCAGGTCTGAGATCAGGATGCTCAATAACACAAAAGAAACCAATGACACAAATTTGTACAGATGTTCATTAGAGGAAAGTTTCAAGTACATTCTTCTTCCGGTGAGCTACACCCTGGTGTTTGTGGTGGGTCTGGTGCTGAACATCACCGCTATGTATTTCATTCTGTTTCGAACCAAAGGCTGGAAGCCCAACACTATCTTCATGATCAACCTCAATGTTTGTGACACCCTCTACATCCTCACTCTTCCCTTCCTCATCTATTACTACGCCGACGGGAACGACTGGCCGTTTGGAGAGCTGATGTGTAAACTCATCCGCTTCCTCTTCTACACAAACCTCTACGGAAGCGTTCTCTTCCTCAGCTGCATCAGTCTGCATCGCTTTCTGGGCGTCTGTCACCCGATGCGCTCTCTGTCATGGATGAACGCTCGGCGTGCACGGTTGATCTCTGTGTGCATATGGGTGACTGTTCTTATCTTCCAGTCACCGGTCCTCTATTTCTCCAGGTTGAGAGACAAAAGCAAAGATGTGATATGTCATGACACCACAATCCAAGCGCTCTTTAATGATTTTCTGGTGTACAGTTCGGTGGTTATGGTCCTGTTTTTCATCCTACCGTTTGGGGTGGTGCTGGTCTGCAACGGCCTAATGGTGAAGAAACTTCAAGAACCCGGAGTGGGAGAGGGACCAACGTCGCAGCGCTCCAAGCAGAAGTCGGTGAAGATGATCATCATCGTCCTTCTGGTGTTCGTGTTGTGTTTTCTTCCCTTCCACGTGAACCGCAGTATATACTACACCTTTCGATACCTGGACGAGAACGTGAGCTGTGATGTGTTGAACAAATGTAATGTGGCCTACAAGATCACTCGACCTCTGGTTAGTCTCAACAGCTGCATCGACCCCGTCCTTTACTTCATGGCAGGACAAGGCTTCAGAAACAGCTGTAACAGAAAGTCTAAAAGAAGGCGTGACAGTTTCAAATCCCCCTCAACATTACTCAGCACAACAACTGACACGCATATGAATTCTTTAGCATGACAAGATTCACAATGCACAGAATGAATTGTACACATTCGTGCATCTTTTAAGCTTGTGTCTTCGTTAGTGTGCATGGAACAAGATTTCTGTAGATTAGAAAAAAACATATCTCTATTCCAAAACCTCACCACGAGCATCTCTAAAATCCTATCCAATAGCCCAAAACGTTTGTGAACCTATTCTTCAAATTTCTTAAGTTGATTGTAATGTTGTATATTGACCAGAGAAATGAGATACGCTGCAAGAGTTTTATTAGTTCGAAGGTTTTTCCTCAACTCCTTCGTGGGCCGAGGTGTTGACTTCAGACTGTTTCTTTGCGAGAATTCATGTTTTGATAGGAGGGATTGAGAAGTAATTTATGGAGGCCTCCCATAGATGTACAATAAAAGATCTCAGTTGGCCCGTTCCTTCACATTCCTGCTTGTGCCCCCGACAACGTTCCTGACTCAAGGCGTTGATTTATGATAATGAATTGCATGTACAGTCATGATCAACCGTTTGTGTCTTTTTTTGTTCAAATGAAGTCATCCAAAAACCTTAAAATTCTGTTGATCTTCAGTTTCGTCACAAGGCTTGTTGCTCACTTCACCTGTCTTCGCTGGTATTATGTGCTGTACCCTGATTTTTTTTAACCAACTAGAATTTAAATGAATGTAGTGCATTGCTCTAATTTACAACGAGCAACAAGTGTAGCATTGTGACGAAACTGAAGATCACAAATGAATCCGATGATGGTTTTTGGATAACTTTATTGTAACAAAGCAAGACACAAATGATGACCGTACATGTAAAACCAAATGATAGCATGCAATACATACTCCCCTTAAACATACTCAATGCTAGTTTTTGTGTGTCTCATGAAGAGAACACACATACCGTATGCTTGAGCACCCACAGCATCGTCGACTCGCCTTCAGGTTACCGTCAACGTGATTTATTTCAAAAGGAGTTAATCTTGTTTGAGCACATTTTCTATGTGTTAAAACAACCTAAAATAATTACTGATGAAAGCACTTACATACTTTAGTGAAGGGTTATAGGAAAATCAGTATTCTGAAGTCAAACAAGGAAAGAAAAGTTATAAGATACAGTATAAAAAAACGTTAAAATCTATTGAATAATAAATAAGAGCAATGTCAACATGTCTGTATTTCATATTTAACTATGAAACTTCTGAACTTTCCAACATATATTTTGAAAGGACACACATTTAAGCTGTATGAAATTCATTTTATATGAAACGGAATATGCAAATGTCAATAACAAAGCTGTGATGCTAACCTTGACTAGCCTTTAATGGCATGACTGTATAGAATAATAATGAATGTAAATAAATAAAAAATACACAATGAAAGAAGTAAATGTTACAAATTATACAATGTAACAAATTTTTTTGTATTGATATCAATTGTTGTGTCATTATTTTGGTCAATAAATTGTACAAACTCGATAAAGTGAGCGATTTTAAATGTGTAAGAAAAAGAAAACAGTCCAAATGAGAAAGTTAAAACGAAAGAAATGCAAGATTGAATTAAATCCCCTGTTCGATTTAATATGATGATAAATGGATCACACGAGATCTATTTATATCCCTGTTCAAAAACAGGCATATGTCTGGTTAGGTATGTTTTGATGCTGGTCACATGCTAGTTTAAGCAGGGCTGTGTTTTTTAAAAGGAAAACACCGTTCCCAGGAAACAATTTGTTCAACGTGCAAACCGTAAATGTTGCGCACCGGTTTAAACTTGAACGTGTTCTGGTTTAAACTGGTCATGTGCTGGTTCCTAACCAACTAAGGACCATCTTAAACCAGCACATGACCAGCAAACCTGCATCAAAACATACCTAACCCAGCATATGCTGGTTTTTACAAAAGGGCAGATCGTTTTACAAACATAGACATAAAGATCTAATCTAACAAGACCTTTAGTTTATCTTAAATTAGACAGGCATGCAGCTTTCTAGGATTAAGGCTACTCCCTAGGGATTGGAACCGAGAACCGGTACTTCTTTAGAACCGGTGCCCAGTGAATCGATTCCTTGGAACCGTTAGCGTACCTGCTTAACGATTCCGCTAATCGGTTCTGCTCGTTGCAAATGTGTCATCATCATGACGTCACACACGCGCTGCGTTGTTTTGGTTATGCAGAAAACATGTCATAGAGGCAGAAGCGATCTAAAGCGTGTTTATATTTCACTAGAAAAGACGCCAATGCGGTCATTTGCAACATCTGTAAAAGTTTAATTTCGGCAAAGGGAGGAACTGCCTCCAATATGCAGAAACATTTGGCCACACAGCACGCAATTCATTTGCAGGACTGTCGCGTGTTTGATACACTATTACTTATCGACACAGCAACAACAAGTGAGTCCAGCAGCAGCGGAGCTAACGAGACGTCATCTGATATTAAACTTCTCTATTTAGTTCATGTGAGCGCCATTTCATTGTGTAAACTTTTACTATATGAAGAATAATCTCCATTGTCATTGTCACAAGCTCTTCCTTGTCTGTGTTTTTAGTTTTTATGGCACTTAAATGGCAGTTTTATTTAATTTTTTGTCTGGACCAATGATGAATGTGAAAAATTCTATAGGTCCCTGGACTTTAGTTTGTAGCCTACTTTTAGGTTTGTTCTGAGGTTGCTACACATAATTTGTGTATACTCTGAGTATGTGCTGTGTTCTTATCAGATATTAAAGCGAGTTAATACAAACAAACAAATTTTTACTTATTCCCTCACCCAATGAGAATCGAATCGATAAGCAGTATCTATAATGGCATCGGAATCATTAAATTCTTATCAATTCCCATCCCTACTAGTCCCAGACTAAAATGGGCCTTAAATGTGACTTTGCTTAAAATGGCAGTTTGTACCAATTTTGCAGTAAAATATACAAAAGCCACTAGCCTAGTGTTATATATTTTCTTCAGCAGAGTACTTACAATATCTCAAATATTTCCAATAACTTGTAAATTGTGAGAAAATCGTCATTCTAAACCAGCGGTTCTCAATCCTGGTCCTCGCGCCCCCCCGCTCTGCATATTTTGTATGCTTCTCCTACCGCTTCGGAGGTTTGTTCAAAATGCCCGTAAGAGCCCTGCGTAGTAAACATCACTAGATATTCTGCCATAATTCCAGTTCGAAATGGGCATAATGTTGCGCAAATCTCAAGATTACGGTTAAATAACCCTTCAATCTTCCGAAGTAGGTTTTGTCTGTGTGAAGAAGCTGCAGGCAGTAGTGTTGCGCAAATTCGTGTTCTTAAATTAACGTCAGCCGATATCCTGTGTGCAGGGATTAGAGAGCAATGAACACAGTTCAGGGAAGAAGTCAATCGTACGTCGTTCATTCATTGAGCTCTCTTCTAATGAGCTAGAGATTTAAATCAGGTGTGTTAAACAAGAGAGATATAAAAAACATGCAGAGCGGTGGGGCGCGAGGACCAGGGTTGAGAACCGCTGTTCTAAACAGTGACACGGGAAGGTGCATTGTTGTTGTTTTGATAGTGCGCCCTCTAGCGTTGTGTTTTATACAAACTGCACCTTTAACCGAATATAACTTGACCGGTGCCATTGTTTTGTCTCAAGATGCAGACCAGTAATGTATTCTTCCTAGTCATTTTTAAAAAGATGCCTTGATTCAACTACTTAGTTGAATCAAGAAAAAAAAAACTGGCAGTTTTTTTGTACGGTAAACTTCATTTTACAATGAGCAACAAGCCTAGCTTTGTAACAAATTGAGGATTAACATATGTAACTGATGACTGATTTTAAATGATTTTTGAATAACTTTATTGTAACAAAACAAGACACAAACGCATTTCCATGACTGTACAAATTCAACTCGTTTGAAATAAGATAAAAAGAATAAAAAACAGTAACGGAGCTAAAAAAAAGACGTAGATCAGTCTATCAGCGTTTCTCAATAATACTTCTCACTAGAGTCTCATTGTTCTCATTGTGCAACATGTCGGTCAGCAGTAGTGCCTTTGAGCCACATGATGAATGAAGACTCTCTGCGGTGCCTAATGTAAGCACGATGGCTCCTCCTATCCGCTAACAGACACAGACAGTATTGCTTTCATAATAAAATGTTACTTATTCAATAAATACAATGTTTCCTAAAGACGTGAATTCAAGGCTCCTCAAGGGGTGAATTCTGACATCACCGCCACATATCTGCCCTGATCTGTCGCCCGCTGATGATGTCATCCGCAAGAGGGGTCCGATTAATGCATGTTCTTCTCCAATCTCTCAAATCTGAAAAAGAGAAAGAAAGAGACCAGCTGAAAAAAGGAGTTTTACAAATAAAACCATCGTGTGTAGTAACACACAGAGCCACGAGAGGGCGCAACAGCATTTCATTTCTCTGTGACCGTGTACTGCAGTAATGGAAAAACTCAATTCCTCTGGAGTTCAAAGGGGACGGAAAGGACAAACTGAGGACTATACATAACCAAAACACTTGTTTGTCATTGCATTCACTATGAGGCACAAAACAAAGTCAGAAGCTGTGAAGATAAATCGCCAAGGAAGGCCTTGAGGTGTTTGTGTGTAAATCCCAGGAGCTATAGATAGTTACAAACAATGTCAAGCCAACAGCCTTCTGTGTCCTACACAAGTTTAAAACAGGATAAACGTATCCATAAGATTCAGGTTAAACGTTTAAGGCTGACCTCCCTTCAATGCATATCCGTAACAATATTGTGCATTTTATACTTTTGTTATTTTTCACTGTTGCCACAATAAAACATTTCCTTTTGATTGATAAACTTGTAGATCAACACAAAATGACATCTGAAGCCTATGTAATATTTTTACTTTTATGATGTGAGTGAAAATCAATTTCCTCATATGGAGAACTGGGGACGTGGGTCATCGTCACATTTGGAAAAAGATTGTGTTTTTGAATAACACAGACTATCTTAACCATACATACATTAAAACACTGAAACATGTATTTGCAAAATAAAATAGATTTCATGCTTCATATGCAAGTCCAACAGTTGGAATATAATGAAAGTAAATAAGTGAAATAGAAACAATAATTATGCAAATAGGTGTTACATTTATCTAGGCATTCGCCGAACATGTAATGGGAAATCTGGTCGTTTGACATTCATTTACTGACAAATGCACCACACCTGATGACTCCACAACACCACAACAATCAACTTTAAAGAAACACCCCAAAAAGAGAGAGAGAGAAGGAAACTATAATTCGGGCCAAACGGATGTAACATAAAAGAATAATGACAACAACAAGACCATACTGAAGTGTTCCTGTTCCCCATTTTAAGTGACTCACTTCCTGTCTGCACTTTGAAGAGGCGGAGTTAGAGGTTGAGGACACGCCCAGCAGGGACCTCTCTTCCGGAAGCACAGTATGGGCACTGTCCACAGAATCTGTGTCACTGGATTCTATCTGGGTCACATCCTTACAGCCGGACTTCATTTCCGGGATCTGAGCAACTTGAAACCTGCGTTCACACACACACACATGACACAGAGGTCAGTAAGCTGGTGATGCATACATGTGCATGTTTATTAAAATCATAACCGCCTAAAGCTGACCAGTGGTGAGTTTTAGCCCTGCTCACCTTCCGACAGAGAGAATGGTGACCTCTCCACCAGGCAGGGCGGTCATGACCAGGTCAGGGCTTTTGTGCGTATCGGTGGGCAGCGGCAGGGTGGGCATCAGCAGCTCGGTCCATTTCTTCTGACTGCAGCGGGAACAGCAGTGCCCAGAGCGAGGGGCGAGTCCGTTTATCGTGTGCAAATGATGCTGATGAAAACCCAGCCGGGGCAGCGAGCGGAACTGGGAGAAATGAGGAAGAGCCGGAATCCTGTAAAGACAGAAACAGAAAGAGACTTGTATATAGGTCTCTCCTTCAATATAAGACAAAAGATCTTTTTGTCCACCTGGTGAGTATCATCGGTCCAATAAACAATCTGCCTGATTCGTGTCCATAGCAACGAAAGAGGATTACCGATGTTTACACCAGCAAACATTATTAATGAAATAACAGTAGGACCCTCTTCCATATCTAAATGTATATTTTGACTCCTGATATCAAGCCTGCCCCTAGTTATGATGCTGTCATACGGCAGTTAACAATGCAGAGATCCTGGCAGGCCGAAAGGCATCTGGAATTACAGGATCTCTTCCTCTACACGGTTGGAAAATTGGTGTTTTGTCAGAGATACTTGAGATTATACCAACACCGAACAAACCAGATACAACAGGGGAAACGATGAGGAATTAACAAACCAATCCTACATCCTTCCCCCAAAATCAGGAAAAAACAAGATTCTTCTTGTTGTCATCAGTCGATCTTAAATATGAGGTCACGCACTTTCTTTCACTTTCAACATCTCTCTTTAAGCTCTTAATGCATGACAAACAGTGTTGGGTGTAACGACATTGTAAAACGTTGCTGTAGTTTTACAGCAGGTTTGCTTACTGTTGTTTTAATTGTCAATTTTGTTTTAAACATAAACTTTCCAATTTCTTATATTTTCTTTCATGAAACAAGACTTTTTATCTTGGGTCACTTTTCTTGTAATATAATCGTATCATAATTGAACTTTCAAATATTTTGACTAAGAAACAAGACAAAGGTGCTTAGGAAGAATGTAGTTTTTTAAAGTGTTGCTGCGCTAATGCCAGTCTTTTCTTGCTCATTTTGAATATCGAAAGTCAAAGTACGTTTTACAGTGTAGTTACTAAGTAATTAGTTACTGTAATTTAAATACTTTCCCCTTGAAAAAGTAATGTAAGGATTACTCTTATTTTTTCTGTAATTTCATTACAGTTACTTCTAATGTAATATAACTAAATACTGTGTAATACATTCAATAGCGGAATGTATGCTTCATTCTTCTCACATTTGTATACTTTGGTCAGTTAATAAGAATAATTGATGTAGTTATTTGTTATTTATTTGAATGAATTAAATAAGCCATTTCATGTCTATCATTAAATCAATTCTAATCAAGGTTGTTGTTGGATATTGAAAGTAAAAAGTAATTAAATACTTTTTGGACAATGTCATTTGAACAGTAATCTAATTACACTATTGAATATGTAATTAGTAACTAGTAATCAATCACCCAACACTGATGACATGAGAATAATTTGCCTTTTATTATTTGAAAGCATTTGATCATATTTTAGACTTGGAATTATCCGATTCTTTGACCAGCTATTAAATCACATTATTCTGCACTAAGTCTTCTGAATATATGAAGCCGAGGCATTCAGGATCTGTGTTATTTTAATGTGAGTTAAGTGATTTTGGAATGCAGTGTTCATTTATGTGTTTGTGCACTTGAGTCCTTACTTGATGGATGAAGACTTGCTGAGAGCCATTTGTTTAGTCTCATAATCCAGCAGAAGTTCTTCCAAAGCGGCTGCGTTTTCTATCACAAACACAGATATTAAGACGGCAGAATGACTTTCTGTAAAGCTTCTTTGAACTGGTGTCCCGTTAAAGGTGACATACACCCTTACACACCTTTCTTCTCTGTGATGAGCCGGACCAGAATGCTGATGGTGTCTTCGTTGGGATCATCGACAACATATGGACACAGGTTTCCTGAGGAGAGACACGAAAGCGCTCAATAATAACTCAACACACAATCTTTTCGCCATATTTATAAGATGAGGAATGAATCTAATACATAAGCAGAAAACAAAACACAATGTGTGGCTCATATTTCATGTCATTTTTTCCATTTGATTTTGAGCTAAATTATCACCCGGAGCATGTTCATGACAGCTTCAGTGAGATGAGATCCATCCGAGTGTGTTTCATTCTGAACAAATACTGTGAAGTACAAGCATAACTGAGAACTCATAAGAGGCTGTGTATGTGGATTTTCACCATGTCAGTCCCGTCATTAAGAGCTGATTTTAATAGCCGCAGTGCTCCTCGTGATGCTTTTTTCCTCATTAGCCGTTTTCACATGAGTTCAAAATACAGACACGTCATTGTGAGTAAATGAAGAGTCATACAGTATTCATCACATCATAATAATAATACAGTCACACTGCACTGAAACTCATGAAAGATTCCCTCTATTGTCTTCCAGTCTGTCGACTGCACACAAAAGGCTGGCTGTGCAGGGAATAAAGGTCTCTATGGTAACGGGTTACAGAATTTCCCAGAGTTCAACAGTGAGGCAGCTGGGGATGTTACTGTAGGAACGCCTCACTCAGCACTCTCCTCTATTCAAGAAGAACAACGTCAGAACTGCAGACCGCTTTTATTCTTATATACGGACCATGAAATAAATGTCACTGTATCAGTCATTCGAAATACGACAGAACATTTCACTAAAGGTTATGATCTACATTTATGCATTTACTGTCTCGGATACTTTTATCCAAATGCAATGTTCAGCTTTTTAAATCAATCTCATTTACTCTCCTGATGGTTCTCGAACTTTATCTGTAGAATCCAATCATTTTCTTTTTATTTAACTTTTTAACAAATGCATTATTAACCCCACAATACCCCAGAGAAGATCAAACTAACATCAAACAAGTTTTCAATCACTCACTACTGGAACCAAGACTTTCATTATTAAACTCCATACAGATCGGATAACTTTCATCTAAAGGCTTTAGATATGTTTAATACAAGCACGTTCCTGAAAGTTCTTACATAAATGCTGCATGATGCAACTAGATACTCTATTTCATTGAGACCTAAACGTGGTCCTGGGGGTCCAGCCATATTCATGAGTTTGTTTACTTCAGTGTGAATCAGATTAAGTTGAGATTGACCAAGTCAGTAGTCAAGAGTTTACTACTGACTACTGTTTACGGATGTCTACTGACAACTGTTAGGAGAATATCTACTGTACAACAGAGAACGGACTGAATTATTCATCTAGCGAAAGGAGATATAGAGGGGGTGTTGCTTAAAGATAGATGAGGAAAGAGAGAGAGAGTTATCTGAGCTGTTAGCAATATAACACAGGATAACACAGGTGAGGAGAGACACTCGCCTACACCTGAACTCAGACACAGGCTTCAGAAATAACGATGCCACTCAGCATCACAGCCAATATCATTTTTAGCAACTGGAAACATTTCAAGACAAGCTGAAAAAGATACGGGACGGATGTTCAAGTCATATGTTTCTACCACATATTGTCTTTCTTCTGTAAAGTATAAGTACACTGTATAAAAAACACTTTTGTTCCTTCTGAATTAAACAATATAGGGCTGGAACAACATGTGCGTGAAAATATGACGGCACATGTTTTTATTATGAATTCATTCATACATGATTGTTCATTCAGTTTCTCATCAGAGACATTAAATACACAATCATGTCTTTTGTTCAGCTAGTGAAGAACTTGTGAACCTGACTGGGTCGGGTCAGGACTTGTTTTGAAATCCCTATAAAGATAGCAAACAGGAAACGCAGGGAATGCTGGTCACTGTCAAATTCATTTACATCAGCTATTGACAACTACAGTTGTTGGATGATCAGAGATTTTACTTTTAGTTTTCTAAACCCATGAAGCTAATCCTCACCTCTAATTCAGCTTAAGAACAATGATTGATGTGTCTTTCACAAGCGGTTTCTGAGAGGCTCACCTGCGTTACAGGCAAAACCTGAATCATGATTTCACAGAGCTACTGTACAAAACACAGAACTCAAACCCGCATGCCTGCAGCTCCACCCATTGATTCACAAAAAGACACAAAGGGGACAAACGTCTGTCCTCGTTGTACAATTTTATCTAGTTTGATTCCCTTTCCAATCCCGAGGTGAGACGGGTTTGATGTCACAGAATAGTCTTGTGCAATACATATCGGAAGCTATTGTTCTAGTGTTTACTTTTACGTTTAGTTTTACAGTAAAGTGTCTTGGTGTGTAAGTGTAATGTTATATCGTACCCTCTTTCTCCGGTGTTGCACACTCTTCATCCACTGCGTCTTTCTCAGCGTTGCACCGGAAGCCCTTTTTCTTCAGCAGGTTGCAGATGAGAATTCCCAGCAGCCCCATGACGCAGAAGACGGGCACCAGCGCGAACACAGCGTACTCTGTGCTCTTCTCCTCAGGGCCATGAACGGCTGTGGAGTTGGCAGCTCCAGTCCTTGTGGAGGAGCTTTTTACAACGTTCCGCCTCCGCCGGCTGTATGGCTCTGGAGAAGAAAAACGCACCATGTTATTGGAAAGCATCTGGTGGATGTGTCGTAAGTTGTCTGCCATTTTGAAACAATTGAAGTCCGTGAACACTTGAGACCATGTTGACTGTGCGTCTGTAACCATAGGTGTGCATGTATGAATATTAAATGTTACGTTCTGTTGAATATACACAAACATTATTATTGTTAAACTACCACGATACAACAAGACAAAGGCGTTAGCTAAAGTTACAATAGTTGAAACCAGTAAAATCAAGTTCATATTCATTTACGCGAGTGAGGGCAGCAACTGAAATGTTCACCGTTCCAAGATGGCGGACACATCTACTTGTCTGTAGTGGTCGAATGTAGCATGTATATCTAGGAATAGTCTTGTATTATCATGTCCAAACAAGGAAATAGACGTGGTAATAGTATGGTCCTTTCTGGCATTTTTTTGTTTATTTGTGAAACGACTAATACACTCAAATCTCACACAAAATCTATTTACTGTATAAAACTCTAAACACTCACTCATGACGCAGGCGTGGAGGATGATGGACTTCCATGTAGCAGCAGGGTTAAACCTGGAAAACATTTCAATTCATAAACACACAAACTCTCTGTGCTTTCTATATCATAAAGTTTCCATTTTTCAGAACAACATTTGGACAAATTGATGAAACAAATTATGAATCATTCTGGAATACGAAAAAAACATATGGAAATATTCACTGATATCTGTTCAATGTAATAGGTATGTTTTGTTCTTTACCCAGGAAGACATCCTCCACAGACAGCGTCAGACACTGAGGTCGGTGCGGTCAGGATCCAGCGGTTGAGTTTACTGCATGAAGTATGCGGGCGGCACGGCGCAGCGTCATTTGTGTCTGAGAAGGTGCCTGCTGGGCATGTTCGGCACATTCCAGTCACGCCGGGATCTTCTGTTTCCCCACAAGGCTAAAAGAAGCAAACAAGAACCTGTCAGATTATGTCATCACAACATGTGTGAAAGAACAAACTGTTGTGTTTTAAGGCAGTGTGTTGAGATTGTGAAACGTTTGAGCACCAACAAAAATAAGCTATTAATCTGACAACAGACAGAAATAAAAAAGTACATTCTGCATCAACAAAAGCTTTTTTTTGTCTATTAACATTTATTAGCTAAATTCGGGACATCGAATTAAACAAAGTATTTTTACAAGTTAAATGATGTCTCTTAACATTATTTGATGTATTATCTCAAGTGAAGGAGTGATTTCTTTAGTCAAATGTGACAATTTCAATGTACTGAATGTGTGTGTGTGTGTGTTGTGGGTCTGTTTTCTCTCACCGTGGGTTCCTGCCCGGCCGGACAGAGATCACACACACACCCCTCCTCCTGACTGCACTGCGCTGCCAGTGTCCCCCATAACTCCAACAGCTATAGAGAAACACAAATAACACTGAGAATTAACTGTTGGGCGAAATTATGAATTAAGGATTTGCAGTGATGCTAAAATGAAAGGAAGAGAAATGAACTGAATTGCACCAGGACGCAACAGGAAACTTAGTTTGTTAAATAAATAGAAATAATTGGTCATTTACTTCCTGATACACATGAACATTTCTTATCATATTATACCGTAAAAACGATTACGTTTACAGTACAACAGGTGAGAATTCCTCCTGTGTGTGTCTATGTGGGTCAGACTTTACAGAAATGTAACATTATCTGCTTACAAATAACACACACAAATGATCTCAGCAACATATATTCCCTGAAGCTGCCATGTATCTGTTTACATTATAATCTACAAGCGCACAGTTGTTTGAAAATGAAATAATAATGAAATATCATAATACACTCGCACTCTTTGTGTCTTTGATCAGAAATGATGGTCTATCAGCAGAGGCTTTCATTGATTTACAACATTCCTGTAGAAACAACTAGAAGAAGTGATGCAACATACGGATTCAGACTTGCTGAGATACACTGAGCCACAGAGATGTATGTGAGACATAACCAAAGACAAAAACATTTTGCATTTTAGAGGTAAATACAAAATGTCGATTTGAGTTTAGAGGTAGAGAGACATTCAGAAGTTTGGATAGTGTTTTGTGATGGATGTCTCTAAACAAATATCCTCGATTGCTCATTCATAGCTCATGAGATTTGAGTTCTCAATTTTATCAACTTAGTCTCAGATGTTTCTCCTAAAATTCATGAAAAAATATAAATACGAGTGTAATTGTGAAACACATCAAGAGTAGGGAGGTGTACAATGAATAGTGGTAAAATAATTTGGATTTGGGTCAATTTGATGAGAAATGTTCGAGTTGAGATCTTCATTAATATTGACTTTTAACGGCAAACTTGACAAATCTGAGCTCAGTTTGAGACATGGTTGTCATCTCTTCTGAAGAGACATTTTTCTCATGAGAAATATCTGAGACACATGAGACTCGAGCAAACAATTTCATTCTATCCAATAAATCTTATGGAAAAAGCCATAGATCACATTTAATAAACCAGAATATTTGACAAGAAACGGGACCCTTTAATAATGTATGTCGAAAATAATGTATCCCTCTCTCTTTGAGGAGCGCCCCTTCCCTCTCCCCCTCTTCCTTTTTTATATTTCTTTGAAGTAAGTAATGTTGTTGTATTCGTAATTCGACAATGTTATGATGTGTGTTATTATATATATATAAATATATATATTTTTTAATCTATTTATATATCTATACATTTTTTCGTTTTATGGAAAGCTTATGTTGAGATGGGAATATGTGGTTACACAATGTGAAAAAATGAAATCCTTTGAGAGTGCTTTGTCACCGTATATTTTCAGTGTACCTTGTTCTGATAAACATAGTAAAAAATAGAAATAAATACTATATAGTTTAAGTATATTAAGTGCTGTGTCTTGGGCTCCGTGAAGGAACATTCAGTGAAGTTGAGAGAGACTCTTTCTCACTTCAATCTCTGTCTCATCAATCACTGACTGTAGAGTGTGTGTGTGTGTGTGTGTGTGTGCGTGCGTGTGTGATGTTCCTGAAACACACACACACACTTAAAGGAACATAGGTACTCACGATGAGACACACGGGAGCGGAGCAGTAAAGGTGGTTCTTCATCGTCTTCAAGATATTCTTCTATACTCATGTAATCTGAATACAAAACATGACGGAGACTTAATGACACATGCAGCAAAAATAACATTTAAGCCAAGAAAACCTCAAAAACATGAGGATGTGAGAGCCTGTAGTTCACTTCTTATGGCCACAGCTGTGGGTTTCCGTGTGCGCAAATATAATCTATAAGCTAAAGTGTGATAGAAATAGCTGCAGGCCTGTGGTTTTGGGCAGCTCTGCTTTTCTTGATCTATTTTTAGACCGAACAGGCCCAGTCAGGATAGAAAGCACTTACTGGATCTACTAGAGTCAGTAAGCACACATTATGGACTGATGCTCTGATCATCTGGTCATGGCGATTTTGTGAAGCTTTAACATCTCACTAGCACATACTGTATCTGTCACAAAACATCACAATCAAAACAAAACTTTGGGACCCAGACTTGTTCTATTTAAATGAGATTAGATGAGATTCGCTTTAGAATTTGAACCCAAACATTGTAGTCAAATTCTCCGCAAATCAGATTATCTGTCTCATGCTGTCTGTCTGTCTACATTTTATTACTCAATACTCTTACTGTGTGTCATTTGTGTCTATCTTCCTTTCTCTAAAAGAAATAGATAGGCGAAAAAATTATACAAATAAATACAAATTTAAAGGAGTTAACAGTCAAAGACTTTTGACTAAAAACACAAGCTTTGAAAGAGCAATAAAATGAACCACAAACAAATTCTCTAACTAAATATTACTTTTCCTAATAAATTAGTAGGAAAAACTGTGAAGAATAATTTTTTATATTTTTGTAAATGTTATTGTCCACAAACCCCATTTTGTTTTGTTTAGTTAACACATATAGCACTCACACATCTGTAAACATAATGCTATTTTACAAAAAATACTAGAATAAAGCAAAGCAAGAAGAACACAACTTTCTAACAGCACAACAATCTTCAAAATCCTTATTGAACAATAAAAAACCACCACAGATAAAGAAAATCAAAAAAATGTAAACTATTATCTTAAGAACAACTAGACACCTGCACTGCTTTAAACTTGTTGTCATGACACCAGAACAGACAGTGCTGCTGATAGACCCACTTACCCCAGCGTGGTGTTGTTCTCTGTTGCCCTGGTAACAGTCTGAGGATGCTCTGCTTGCAAAGTGTCACACCGTACCTGTCTGCATAACGCTACCATTCCTTATACTGCCACTCAAAACCACAGCTCCTCCCACAACCGGTGATAAGCCCCACCCCCTCTACCACAGTCCTCCAATCATATGAGCTTTTACATTAAGAGTCTGAGGCTGTACTTTGTTATGTCAAACACAAGTTTTTAAGTATATGTTTTCTGGCTGTGATGAATGGGTTGAATGTGTAGAAAACATTTTTACAATAGATAGAAAACATCATAATTGAACTTAAACAGCATGTGCCTGACTGTTCTGTCCATATCTGCACAGATTTTGGCATACAGCTAAAGTTCGATGGCGACACTTTTTAGCCAAACCTTTCATACAAATATTCTTAATAATTGAGTCCTGGTCAATCAAGATGATTTTGAGATTCAGATCTTTGAATGCAAGCAGACAAGGGCTGTCTAATGCACTAAAGCTTTACGCTTCTACCCCATGATACATCACTTTGGTTTGGAGAACAACCTGCCACATTCCAGCAAAATGTTTTGGCAGAAAACAATACAAACTCTTCATGTTTCACCATGCAAACCAAATGACATTACAGTTTTGGCAATGAACATTAAGTCGGCCTTCTGTCCAAATGAAAGGGAGCTCATACTGCCTCCTACCCTTAAACCACCACCAATGTCTCGACCTTCACATATCAAGGTCAGCTGGCAGTGGCACACGACTCATGCCTGTTTCAATTTAACTCTTTCATTAAAAAGCTATAAATCCCCAACGGAGAGTAATTACAGTTCATGCCTCTCTATCTCTGTACTGTCCAATTTCCCATTCCGTGGTTTTGGGATTGCATGAAAAACAGAATAAAGTAAATAAAACAACAAACATAAAACAAGAATTGCCTATTTGAGATCCATCAAGTTGCAAATTGGACCCGATGAAGGGGTTGCCCTGGACTGACTTCGGAAGCTTGGCGCTTTGCAGCTAAAAATCTGCATTCGATCCAGACGACTCGGGATCCAAAGCTCTTAACCGGAATCAAGCCATCACACAAGACAAAGCCGGAGCTGAGCACCGTCCCAAGTATGAAAAAAGAGAATATGTCTTTTCTACGGCCAAGACGCAAAACCGGTGTCTAGCCATCGTCTACATTCGTGAAACATTCTCAATAAACCACAGTGACTTGATAACCTTCCACTGGGGTTCAATATGTGGACAGACAAGAAATATAAACCAATTGATTATAAGACCAGCTTGCTCATGAGATTACAACCACAATAGGACAATCGATTGCTCAACTGACATGTCATCTCAAACAAGCTATGAATCAGAATTTCAAGATCACCATACACGTGGTGTCTAGGGAAGCTTATGTTTGGCATAGCTTTGTGTCTGAATCGACCCCATTGACTTCACAAAAGTCCTCCAGAGGCTCAGCTGAGTTTGCGGCTCTAATATAAAAGCATACAACTATATTGTTACGTTTATAAAAGCTGCAAGTGGTTTTTCAAGGAAGTTTCTGCTAATCTCATTTTAATCTTGAGTGCCTATACAGTAGTATTGCATATGTTGTATCTTCGAAGAGTATTTAGTTTGATCAAATTTATAAAAGAAACATACAGCTGTACGATTAATTCTGGAAAAAGACGAGCTGCTGGAGGACTGGGGGGGATGGAACTACAGCAGGAGGACACAACACATCATTGCATGAATCCCTTTGTGTTTTTTACATTATGCACGTACGCGCCAATTGCCAACAAAACACAGATGTATGACTTAGTTTGACTTACCGGGTCCAGTTCATGTCCAGCATCTTTAAGCAATGGGACCATGGACTATCAGTTTCAAACGATCTCCAAATCCATCGTTATATCCATCGTTTACATAACATCCATCAGTGAAATGCCGTGAACGAACAAACACACCTCAACTTTTCTCACTATCGCAAGAGTAACGAGCTGCAGCTGCAGGCCCACAGCGCAGCCAATTTTGACGCAGCGCAGGCACTCTTGATATGCAGGTCTTCCTATCGCTCGTGGGTGGGCTATTTCTTTCCCCTTGGCGTGGGTCTACTTTTCCGGAAGAGTTGCCCAATAAAAGGAATAGGATCCCTGTTTCCAAACAGGATTCCAAACTTATAAAAATCTTTCCGAGATTTGCTGTTTTGGAAACAACTAATTTTTTTACCATGAAGCCAGCATGTTCAACAGTGTAAAGAAGTCAGGATGCATGAAACAGCATGTTATCCCTCCTTTATAGTGTTGTACAGGGTCAGATCAGAGAAATGTGAGAAAACAAGCACAAGACTTAAAACCACGTGATCTTGTCTTGTGGTCTGGACGTCAGTAATTTAAATCCAACATATGTTGTCACAACACGTGTCACTTCCTGTTCCTGCCGTGAGATTTCGACACTCACTGTCTAAACTCCCAACATCGTACCGGTGCTGACAAATATAGTCTGAGATTTTAATAGCCAGACACTTTTCATTTCCATAGCCTCATTTTTACTCCTCGAAAGAACGGCCCACCCTTTTATTTCAGCGGGTAACTGCTTTCTGTACATTATATATCCTCCATGGTTCAAACTACTTGCCAACCACTTGCTGTGACCACCACAATCCCTCTGCACTCGGGGGAGAAGAAGGTTACGCAGCAATTACGACAACCAAAAAGAGACGCCGGCATGTGAATAAAAACTCATCAGACAATGGGGCAGAAAATATGTTTTTTTTCTATTTATAAGCTGTGTTGGACAAGTTTGAATAAAATGACTGAACAGAAATACTCTATACATATGAAAAAAACTGAACAGGCAGGTGAAAACCAAGGGATTTTACAATCTCCCCGCTTTCTATAGACTCTCCGGATTAAAATTAGACAAAAAGAAAGTCATGAAAGTCAACAAAATCTTGGATGTAATTCGACATTTAAACAGACGCTTGTATACAATTCCACAACATCACTAAACCGTTTTTCTGGTTTGCAGAAAATGTGCCGGCTCAAAACGCCTCTTAACAATAAAAACAGACCAGCTTGTGCTAAATGTGGCACCAGTACTTTTTTTTAACCAGGAAAAACAGCCATCAAACGCAGAGGTGGAACTATATTTATCTAAAACCAGCAAAAAAAATGACATAGCATTTACCAAACACTATTTTTAGTCGGAGTCAAAGCAAGCGCAGAAGTTAATGAGGTGTTGCTCGTTGTTTTGGATGTAAATCGCGTTTCTGTTTGTATAGTTTGCCGTACACACAGTATGTATGAGACATGAAAACAGGATTATGGGCATCATTCTGCTGCGGTTTCTCCAGAAGAATAACACAGAAAGAGCGCTTATGGTCAGAGATGAGACATGCGCCTGTCCAACATAAAGCTCTTGATGTCACATCTAAATAACAGTCATTGTGCCAAACATTATTCTGAACAAACATGGACATGATCCAAATTCATGTACCATCATGTATGGTCAAACTATTCATAAAGACCTTCCAAGGTTGTTCATAAATACATGATTGTCTAAGTGTTTAGATTTATTGGATTGTTTAATGCTGATTTAAACGTTCCACTAAGAGTTTAGTCAAGTACACATAAGGTGACTGTAACCACAAGGATGGTGAGAATGTTAGTCGACACAATGAGCAAACCACGTCATTGGTGCAGGATTCCACCCGTTTGATTGACAGGCTGACATCACTGACATTCTGTACAGTCCATTGCTGTACAATCACCTGTGCAGAACAAACAAAAGTGTCCATCTCAAAGCACTAAACACACACAGAGCGTATGTTAATGTATGTATACCTGTATACAGAACTGTCTAATAAATGTTAATGAAATCCTTCTGCTGAACAATCCTACGGTGCCAAAAGCTGAGATTCCCACAGTTTGATCAGCAAAACAACCTGGAGAGAAGTTCAGACTGTAAAATGAAAACAGCCCATTGCTGAACCCAAAAGCCTTCTGGAAAACAATGAGATCAGGGAAGAGTCTGGGGGAAGACGAGCTCATTTCACTACTCGGAAAATAAACTACAGCAAACGCTTCCTTAATGGAAACCTAGAACAATCCTTATTCCCGAAAGGGGAATTCCACCTTCCCGGACCGAAATGTCACACATACCCGTATGCAAGTCCAGCGTCAATGAGCAGGTTTTGGATGCGTGAAGGAAATCTGGCTCTTGTGAACTACGTATAGAAGTAGTGGATTCTGACCTTTAGCTAGAATCCTGACCTTTACCTTTAGTAGTGGATTCTTAATCTTTAGCTGTTTTAAAAAAAGCTTTTTCTTAGCCGGTTTGACGTGAATACTTCAATTCCAAACCTTTTTAACTTTCTTCTGTGGAACACAAAAGAAGATATTTGGAGAAATGTCTGGGTGGTTTTGTGTCCACACAATGTAAGTCAATGGGGTTCTGTGCTGTTTGGTTACCAATGTTCTTCGAAATAAAGAAAGTCATACAGGTTTGGAATGTCATGAGGGTTGGTCACCCAATGCCACCGGTCGCATCTCGTGGCTCTAAATCAGCAATGAGCTTCCACTGAAGGAATGTCTTATTACCCACAATGCACTCTGCTGATTAATAGATGCAGGCCTCGAGGAGGGTGCAGGTCAGGGTCGTGTTGCTCAGGCATCTCGGAGGGGGGAACTTCCTGTCACATGACCGTATGTGCCCTGTAATAACACCCTGAATGACGCCTCAATGTGGCCCCGACACCAAGTGCTGTCCCATCCTGAATTGCATCACTCATCCTTTTATCTGGTCTCGGTGGTCATGGGTCGTGTGAAAACAAATGTCACAGCTGAATAAATGTGTCTTGGTTTAATTGTGGTTTAAAGCCACAGTTTTTTTATCTAAATATTAACATAACAAATCTGTATACTGTAGATCGATCCTTAAAACAAAGACCGTCATCCGCTTCATTATTCCTTAAAGATTCAAATAATGGAATTGCGATAAGAAGCAGAATTGTTAAAATCGTGTGATACAGCAAAACCCACGATAACACAAATGAAATCTCTGTTGATCTGGGGTCGGCCCAGTCTGTGCCACACCACACAGAGGTCAACGCGGACACATCCTGCCAACGCAGTTACGTCTGCACGCGAGGGATAGAAATGTTTGCAGTTTGGGTGAAACCATCGACCAACACAAATGACAAAGCTTAAAATTAAACCACTGATTTCTGTATCCAGCCGTGGCGGGTTTGGACCAGAACCAGCCCGCAAATTTCATAGGAGCGTGCTCAATGTCAGAAGGCCTTCCTGCCAACGAAATTCCCACTTCAAAATTTGTGCCGTCTCCTCGGTTCAGGTCAGCAATGGAGCGGGAGTAATTACAGATAACAACCTAGACTTTCAGAGTTCAGTCACATCTTGTTTGGACGGCGCAGCAGAACCACATGAACAACATTTGGACATGTCTGCTTTCCACTGGGATGGACAAATTAACTATCAAAGGGATGGTACGCAGGCATGTGAATAATGCACAGATAACTATACCAACACCGGGTTCTGTAACATGAATGTAAGGCTCGTTCATAAAGAAACATCAATGCTGATTGGCTGACGGCATAAAGGACCGTACACAGTGACTGACCCCTCACTAACCTCACACAAACACATCACAACACACACAGATTTCTGAAACAGCACTGCTATTATTATTAACATTTTTGTATCCAGTCTATTTTCACGGTCAAATCTTATTCAGATAAACCCGCCCCCAAACTGTGATTGGTCACTTTCCCTTGGAGTTGTGAACATACGTGCATGAGAGAGTCTAATGGTCCATCCTTTAACAAACACACGCTGTGGTTATATTAGACCAAGCCGTTCATGACGTTGGTGTGTCAGGACGCTGCGGGCCATCATAAACCAGCCTTCAGTTAATGCTGCAAGAATGTTTCACATTTTCAAACATAATGCAGCTTGTTTATAGTTCCACACAACAAAAATGAACTACAAAAGTCATAGCAAATAAGTCCTGAGCCTTATAAAACTCCAGGCTCGGTGCCAATACTGCAGGTATTTGATATTAAAATATTTTCTGCGCTTAAAGGTTTACATTGCATGATATACTGTGTAATGTTTCATAACACAGCAAATTTGTTTATGTAGTCTATAAATTATGCATTCACTTTAAACTGTAGCTGGCGCACTGTTTACCAAAGTCTGGAGCCCGTGTGTGTGCGTGTTTGTGTGTGTGGGTTTGTGTGTGCCCATGTGGGCGACACAACACACAATGAGCTGTAGAGTATTTAAACAGGAGACTGCATCTTCTTCACAGTTTCTCAGTTCACTGGAAACAAGCACATGAACTCAAGATTCAGGAATGACATATTGCACGGCGGAGATGGAGGTAATATGATAATATTTCATTGTGTTATATATTGTGCCATAAAGTCATAAACGGTCCAATTTTATGCTCTCATGCATATACATAGATACTGATTGATAATTATATGAGCAGTTTAATATCCACCATAAGTCTTAAGTCTGTAGATTAAAGGTAAACATGAATGTCCTGGCTGAAGACATATTGGTTGTACAAAATTAAAAAAATGTTTTCTGAACAGTCTCCAGTTTTCTTTACAAATCAAATCAATCAAATGAAAAGGTTGCACTTTCGTGACAAACTTTATTTATTTCATATCAGTGTAAGCCAATACAAAATTTCTTTTCACAAAAAGCATAGTAACTACAGTAAATAATACGCATAAAGGATTTCCCTTAAACATGGTAAATTATTTCTATTTTGTTTAAGTGATTAAGGATTATTTTAAGTAACAATAACTGAAATAAAAACGTGACTTTGATAAGAGATGTCCTATAGAAATTCAAGTTATTATACACATTTATCTGCGCAGCTACATGAATTATTTAAAAAATATTTTTTAAAGTTATTGTTTAAGTTATTACAACGTATTACCAAAGTCATTTGTCTTTAAGGCGTTTGTTAATCTCGTTTTAAGAACGTAAATATATCTAAGTTATTGAATGGATGACAAGTTAGTTTGTGCTGAACGCATGTAAGTTCATCACAGTGTCAAAATGAACTAGACGCGACACGCTTCTTTTGTCTCTGTTTTACTGTACGTAGGTCCATATATCAACCAAAATCACACAAATAAAGGTGTTAAATTGAATAAAAGCCGTTCACACTCGTCTCAGTACATTACAGTCTATCCCATTTAAACCAATAAGAAGAAAATGTCCCGACAAAAGTGCCGCATCCGCACTGCTGAGAAAAGGAACTGCCAAGAATAAAGTTTATGTCTTACCTGTTTGTTAAAGTCAAATCATACGTGTCTTGTAATCGCCTTGTGAAGGACGTTAAGCAATAATAAAAGAAAGAGAAAAAGAAAGAAAGATGGAGCCGGTTAAAGAAGCGCAGAGATGATCTGTGCGCGAGCCAACATTCAAACCAATGAGTCAAAGGAGAGAGAGAGAGAGAGAGAGAGAGAGAGAGAGAGAAACACGTCACACGGAGTGTAATACGAGTTACTCACCACCCACCATCTGATCTCTCGCTTCGCATTTATTCTTGACGTCATGACCGTTGGAGAACTGCATTGCGTAAACACTAGAAGTCTAATACATAAATAAATACACAAAGAAACCCACTCGAAATGGACAGCAAAGCAGAAAAACAGAAAGACAAAAAGAAGGAAAACACATGACAAAACAGATAGAAATAAAGGCACCATTAAAACACACAATGCGTATTAATCTATATTTTTCATCCTCTTAAAATATTTTAGAAATAAATTTGCAACATTCGGATTGACACAATTACTTATTGTTACTATATATCACATTTTTCTCGCAATTTTTCAATAACTTGGGAGGTGAAATGACAGTTTACACATGTTTGTAAGATCACTTATTGAAATGTAAATATAAATTTAGGCCCTGCACCTGCCCTGTGCACCTGAAGGAAACTGTCTGTTAACAACATAATCACCTTCACACACCTGCCCGAAGACGTCCCAAAAACTGCTTAGAGAGGTCAAGATTAGTACAGTTGTCTAAAGCAATGACACTCATACAAATCTCATTCTGTCTTAAATGTTCAAATACGTCCCTTTAAATCTCTACATTTACATTTAGTCAGTAAGCAGACGCTTTTATCCACAGACTTACAAATGAGGTAAAGCAATCGAAACAACATGAGGACAACAAAAAGCGTAAGTGCAATGGTCTCATACAGCCCACCACAGTATTCAGAGCTAAGGATTATTATTATTTTGGATAGAAAGAGTAGATGAGATGATCAGGTGTTGACGGGCGAGATGTGTTTTCAGATGATTCTTAAAGATGGACACAGAATCTGCTGATCATACCACAAACGTGACCATGGATCACAAAACCAGTCTTAAGTAGCACAGAAACATTTTTAGTAAAAGCCAAAAATGCATTGTATGGGCTTAAAATTATAGATTTTTCTTTTATGCCAAAAATCATTAGGATATTAAGTAAAGATCATGTTCCATTTTGTAAATTTCCAATCATAAATGTATCAAAACTTTATTTTTGTGAGTGGATGACCATTAACAGGGCCTCTTATTACCAACTTTAAAGCCAATTTTCTCAATATTTTGATTCCTTTGCACCCTCAGATTCCAGAGATTTAAACAGTTATATCTAAGCTTTATTATTCAGCTTTCAAATGATGTAAAAATATCAATTTCGAAAAATTGACCCATAAGAGTGGTTTTGTTGTCCAGGGTCACAAATGTAGAACCAATCCAGAGAAGGTGAGAGAGATGTTTTACCTTTTTGGGATGGCACAACTACTGTGCAGTATGTGAAAATGAGCAGATAATGTCATTTCTGTCTCATTGCATGATGTTTGCATTTGAGTCGACATGCCTGTATTCTTTTCTCTACCCTTCCTCCTCCTCCAGGACAGGTTCACAGGTGTATGAATGGAATGCAGTTATGAGCACATGCTGCAGGGCATCTCAATAGAATTCTCTCACTATAATGCGCATCATCCGAGGTGTGTTACGGCTCCAGATGAATATGAATAGATCATGAGGAAAGTTACCAGACTTTGAAGAACATTTAATCCGACAGCAAAATGAATAGGTGGAGCAACTTTTTGTTCGTTGTTGATTTCGATCTGAAGAATAATAAACGGTTGAAGTGAACGATTGGCACCACCCAAATTCACTGAGTCTGAAAGCACATTAAAAAACTGAAAAATAATAACAAGATCAAAAAAATAAAACAAGTCAATCTTTTTAATCCACCACTTCAAATCCAGGCCTCAAACAGCCTGAATCAAAGTATGAGATGCAATCATCAATTTGATTTTGCATTTAATATCTTTTAACATCCATCTAAGAATTCCCTGAAGATAAATCCTAACTTTTCATTCGTCCAATGAAAAAATCCTATGAAAGAGAACTGATTCTGTTCATCAAACCAAATGAAAATACAACATGAATCGATTCGTATAAACGTGTATACAACTATACATTTAGTTAATATTATGTCATAAATATAATTATAAAATTATTTATGTGCATTTTTATTATTGTCTTATCTTCATCTGTTATCTTTCAATGCCTGGGTATTGAAAAGTTGACAAAAATTACAAAAGAAACATGCTTAAAAAAGCACTGTCTTTAAGAAAAATCTTTGACATCTTGTTGCTATGAATGAAACGCAAATGCTTTCTCAAGAAGATCTCCCCGTCCAGATCCACGTTTATATGATCCTGTTGGATATCTGGCACTATTGATGATTCTATAGGGACCTTAAAAGATGTCTGGGTCTTTAATTATAGGTGCGTTTGAAAGAGAGGATAAGGTTCACGATTTGATCGCAGCCTAAGGTTACTCTGTAACTCGAGAGAAGGCACTGGAAGCCTGACTCATTCTTTGGTATGTAAACACCAGCAGAATAAAACCAGACTCAACTACAGGGATGAACGTCTATCGCATGAGATTATAAAGCTCTCATTGTGCACTCGTGCAGCTAGTTCCCAGTGGATGACGGGAATCTGCCTTGTGTGTTTCATTTAGTTTTATGAACACTGGGCAGATATTCAAAATCACGTGGTTTAACCCAATAACAACACAAATACTACAGGGTTAGTAAAGTTTGGATTGCTACGGGGTGTGCTGACATCAATGTGAAAACCCATCAAATCAAAACCAGAGGTGTCAATATGGGTATATATTTATTTGTTCAGATTAGGGCTCCAAGATATATTGATATTACCATAATATCACGTAGTTCACGATAAATGAATCATTTGAATGAGGGCCGTCGCGATTAATCGCATCCAGAATAAAAGTCAGTTTTTACATAATATATGTCTGTGTTCTGTGCATATTCATTTTTTATTTATAAAAACATACACGTACACAAACATGTAAACATATTTAGGAAACGTTTACATGTATTTATATTTATCAATAATTGAAATTACAATTAATTAATTCAATTATCTTTTATATTTTTCTCAAATATATGCATGTATGTATATGTGTTTATAAATACAAAATTAATATGCCCAGAACACAGACATATATTATGTAAACACAAACTTTAATTCTGGATGCGATAAATCGCGATTAGTCATTTGACAGACCCACATTTTAATACCTCAAAGTTATGTATGTTATGGCAGCAGGAACGCCAGAAATATATCGTATAATAAAAGATTTATTCTCGCCAAATTACGGTTTCCAGTTTACTTGTGAATTTGCAGTCTTTTTCTGTAATTTGATCTGTTCGACCATTTTCAAAAAAACTTGAAAAATCTGGTAATGATCCAGTAAAATGTTGTAAAATTACAGTTTTCTACATTATATGAGAAAAATCTGTACAAAAAACAAACAGTAAAATTCTGTCAACGACCCCGTTTGATAGCATTTTAACATTTTTTTGTTTCATGTTTTTATCTGCTGTTTTTATAACATGCATGAACTGTGCAAGACCTATGTTGGTTGTATAATTTTCAGTTTTAAATATAATATATTTTATAAACATCAAAAATTGTGCAGCCTAGATATTGATGTTGATATTATGTATATATATATATGCATGTCAACTGAACGAAACTGAATGATACTTAAATACTTATTCCAAATGAAATGAACACAGAACAAAATAAACTTGTAACATGCAGTTTTTCAGAAAAACCCGATTTTATCCAGAGAGGGGGCGAGCTGACACAAACATGAGGATTCTGACATCAGTGAAATGTTTAATTACAAAGACACACTGTGACAAAATAAGACAAATATCAGTTACAGTGTGAAATCAGCTTGACAACTGTTACACGAGCCACAGACGCTGGAACGCTGTCCATCTCTCATAAAACAGCTTGAATTTAAATGAGACGGCACACGCCAACTGAGGAGAAAACAGACTTATAAAAATATGCCATTAGATTCATATGAACAACCGTTGACTGTGAGGGCAGTATGTACACAGAAAAGCCAATATATACCAATATTTACAATGAGGAGGGGCAGAGAGAAATTACTTACAACAGTAAGACTTACATTAGGAGTTTCATTACTCGCTTGATTTAGATATTTGATAGAAAAACTAATTCAGATTTATGAAAATACGATTCTCTGATGAACTCGTCTGTCATAAAGGCAAAGTCGATTCTTTGACCCGGAGGTTATTGGCACTAACATTCACAAAACAGATTATTAAAGCGAAACCTGTAAACGTGACATGGCATGGTTTGTGGAAATCACGTCAGATTAAATCACACGTCATTGGGATTCAGATTCAGGCGAGTGTGTTCGTGACCGAATGCATCATCACCCTACAGCAGCTGAACTGACTTTTAATGGGAACTTAATTCTCACTCATAAACACAGCGGAAGGGCTGTAACCTCTCTGACTTCAGTGTGTGTGTCATAATCTACACACAAACACAGTTCTTCAACTCGAAACTGGAATCCACATTATGTGACACGCACAATTAATAATTCAACTCCTGACAAATTACAGCTGATATTTCACCCTTAAATCTAAAGGCTAACAAAAACGTTTTAATTAGATTTTTTTTCGAAATGTATTTATTTTATAATGAAAACCCTGGTCGTTTCTTTATGAGCATCGCCCCGATTATGTTTCCAAAAAACACTCCAGACTACAGTATTTATAAATTAAGTGCTATAAAAAAGTATAAACTAAAACTGAAAAACATAAATACTGTACAAAAAGTTTTTTTGTCATAACTATTATATGGAATGTCATTGCTGTTCTTTTACATCATGTGGTGAAGTCTTTTTTATACATAGAAATAATAAAGTGATAGTGTGTAAATCTGATTGTGGAATATTGGAGATATAGTTGTGTGTGTCTGTGTGTATTATAGCGTTTTGTAGGTATTTTTGCTTCATATTGCACATCGGTTACTAAAGATAGACTCTCGCCCTGCCCTGTACAGCATAACAAGGAGGTTTAACATCTTCATTCTCGAATGAAATCACAGTCTGTAAGGACCAGTAGTCGATCACTGGAACCATAAGTGGCGGACCGTTCACACAGTTTCCCACAATCCTCTCCGTCTCATGTGACGCGTTTCAAACCTTCTCTCCAGCCAACTGAATAATTCTCTCTCACGCATAAATGTCCATTTTCTTCTTCCTTTTATCCTTCACCTGTCCCCACCTTCTCTGGCGACTTGACGGTCTTCTCCTCCGCAAGGGGTTTTCAACTTAACTCTTTTTTCGAAAGTTGAGTTTCAAGACGATATATAAAAGCGCCCACAGAAGAACACCACACGGCAAGCGAGATCGACTTCTCACAACAAGAAACAAAGTGGCGGAAAGCTCTGACCCAAACGAACACCCTGTTTTTCACACCTTGCACACCCGTGCACAATGCAGAAGGGAACAGGAAGGGGCGGGGCTTCAGGGGGAAGTGCGTGGGCTTGTCCAGCGGCTTGCGTGGAGGTGCGGGGCTTTATCACACGCGCCACAGCAGTAAGTGGTTTGTGCTGTCGTCCCGCCCCACCGTCTCGCTGCTATTGGTCAGCCTAAAATCTTCAT